>PVKA01003387.1:0-29742 GCA_004027165.1 Ctenomys sociabilis
GGATTGAACTCAGGCCCTTGCACTTGCCAGGGAAGCACTTGTTCCACTGAGCCATCTCCCAGCCCATTCACAGTTTTTATTTTATGGGAAAAAGTAAAACAAATTTTGTAACAAAATAACAGGAGAATAACAATGGTTGATACATTGCATATTGCTATCTTTAAAGGAGTTACTCAGAGTACAAAACATGGGCATAAAGAAGACCCAAGCAGCTGTAGGGCCCAAACGAGTCGTCGCCATTCTGTTCTGTATGTGCCGCCTTAGTACATCAGCTAACCTTGTCAGCTAAATTACTGCCTAATGAACTAATGCTGTGAACCTTGCCCCACTAGGGCCTGTAATCCCTGTTCCTAAAACAAAGAGGACATAAAAACCTCAGGTGGGGTCATAAACCTCAGGCCTAGTTTGGGAAAACATTTAATCTCCGGCCTGGGGACACTCTTGTCACTTTACACAAGTAAACCCACCGGTTCTCGGAATGCAGCTAAAACCACAGAGTTAGCTAGTAGTTGCCCTTTGGCCTACCCCTCTTAATTACCCAAAAAAGTCAAATATTCTCAAACCCCTCCTCCCTTTGTCTTCGGGCTTAAAACCCAGCCCACGGTCAGCTCCAGCTCCGGGCTTCTCTGTTCCTGCGCATTCAGGGAGCCCCATGCATGCATGGAAAATAAAATCCCCTTGCTTTTGCATGAAAAAAAAAAAAAAAAGAATATTCCTTGGGTGGGTTAAAGTACCTAAGGGACATGTGTGGAATATGAAAATGTAAGGCTAGAAACAAGAATTGGCCTAAGGAGAGTGTTTAAATTGTGGAAGAAGGCAAAAGCATAGAAGAGGAAAAACAGAGAGAATATTACAATGTAAACAGTGTCATTACAAATTGTCACCAATGGTAAAAATTTACCAAATAAGTTTGGATAATTTTACAACTAGATAGAGATACTAAAGCCACGATCACCATGTCATAGTCTTTCAATTAACACTTTAAAGAGGCAACTTTTTAAAAAGAGAGTAAATAGTTAAAAGAAAATTAGAAATGATACAGAATTTGACTAAACAAAATGGTAGGAATTCAACAGTGGTTGCTATATTGCATATTGCCTTCAAATTAGTTGTTCAGATTACTAAATATATGTGTGCAAAATTAGATGCAACTAGAGACCATACTCATAAGTGAAAGAAATCAGACCTTCATATGTAAACATGTATTGTCTGCCTAGTGTAAGAACCTGGGAGAGTAAATAAAATTTGAAAGTTATAGTAGATACTGACAGGGAATGAAACTGCTCAAAGGGAAGCAACAACTTGGGTAAGGGAAAGGAGAAAAGAAAGGGGAAAATATATATGTATATACACAGGATTGCTTTAATAATTGTGGTGTTGATTCCTACTGGTCTTTCTTCTTCTTGAAAGGAACAGTTGCTGCTTAAATCTTTTCTTCTATTCTTTTTAATTTTTTGGCCAATTTTGCATGCTTATATTTGGTAAGATGGCAAATTTATTCAGTTTTATATTTAGGATCAAGTCAAGCTCAAAGGAAAAGAAAATTAAGTGTACAAATGTAGAACACAAAATAAAGTTCAAAGTCTAACCCAGGTATGAGGTTCTCAGAAAAGCCAAAGGCAATGAGGAAGATAAATGGCAAAAACCAGAGCTATGTCATGGGAATGGCAGTGGGAGTCACAGTGGCAGATAAGAAGGGTAGACTGCTTCTTCTTAGCTATTTTACATTACAGCATGCAGAATTTCCACTAAAATAACAACGGTCAGCATACTATATAAGGATAATCCCAAACAGCAAACACTAAAAATTGATGTTAACAGACTATTGTGAGACTCTCGAGGAAGTGTTCAATAATTACTGGGCCAATGAAGGACAATGTACAAAAAGTAAGATTTGCATATCACTTCAATAAGCAATCTGTTCCCACCACACTGTATAGGACTACTGTGAGCTACTCTGGATTGTAACTTGTTCTTTAGTGAAGCCTACACAGTTTGGATAAAATGAGTTTGTCATGCAATCTTATCAAGTAACCAAGTAATGTTTATCAGAGGACTTGGTAAAATGTAAATAACAAATACATTGTTGATGGTACTTTCTAAGTAGATCCTTTACCCCACTGCCTTTTTTATTCTGAATAAAAATATGAAACATTTACACAATGGACTATTATTCAGCTATAAAACTCAGTCTTTAGTCAGTAAATGGATACAACTAGAGAGCATACTCTTAAATGAAATAAATCATACTCACATGTGCAAACATCGTATTGTCTCCTTAGTGTGAGATCCTGAAAGAGAAAAATGGAAGCTGAAGGATACAGTAGTGAGAAAAAGGAATGAACTTATTCAAAAGGAAAGAGTTGCTAAGTTGAGAAGCACAGGGAAGGGAGTAGGGGAAAGAGATTTATCTATCTATGTAAGCAGAATGGTTTGGACAACTGTACTATGCATTTCTGCTGGTCTGTGGAAAGAAACAATTAGTATTTTAATTTGCTTCATCTCCTCTTTTTAACTGTTTGTACTTTTTCTCTTCTTAATTTCTCATGTCTTTCTTTTTTTTTTCTTCTTCAACTTGACATGCATATATCTGGTAATATGAATAACTGGTTGAGAGACAACACTGTGTATTAAGACAAATACTGTGAAATTCATGTTACTTTGTTAAGTGAAAATCTGTATCACTTTTAATTTTTCTTTTTTAATTCCAATTTGTACTTTCTATAAACTTTTTTTATGTTTAAAAAATAGAAAATAAAGAGCAATGAAAAGAACGAACAATATTAGTCAATCTTGATAGCCTGTTGCCAGGTTTGGGAAGAAGTTTTATTAATCACTAATCTGAACATAACTCCGCTTATTAAAACACATTTTTTCCCACTTTTTCCTCTCACAAAACAATCTATTTGCTATTATTTTCAGTGGCATTCATGATTTTCTACAGGCCAAGGACTGTACAAATGGTACAATTAACCTGGGCTCTGGGGTCTTCAGTTATCAGAGATTTTCAGGGAATCTGGACTCTGATCAGTTTGCACTTTTAAAACATCTTATACATCTTGTCCAACAAAAATAGGTCAAGAAACAGTGTATGGGAGACCTTTCTCATCTTACCGGAGCCCGGAGGACCCGCACCCCCTCATAGCAGGTTTACTTGCAGAGACCAGTGCTAACATCCACACCTCCAGACATAAGCTCTCAGAATAATGAGAATAACTTAAAATAAAGAAATATGCATAACACTCCTTTTATCATTACTAAAATTTGCTAAGTATTTTATTAATAATCAGGTTTTGGAAGATGACCTTTCAGTATTATAATTACCAAAATGGATAAAAAATGCATAAAGGTAAAATTGTAAGTTATTTCCCACTTTCTGATTGATTATTCCTTGACATTTTTATATCTATAATTTCTTGTGAAATCTAGAATTCTAAGATTCAACTATCACACAAGATATCATTTTATTTGGTTACTTGTATATTATCTTACAATTTGGCAATCTCACTTTCAAATGTTTCAAAAACTGTAGAAGTTCCTATAAATGAAGCCACTGACTTAAAATGTGTTATTGGATTCTTCCTAAGAAGAATATGCTCACTTCTTAAGAATCCAATGGAAACCAAATGTTCTTTCCCTACCCTAGTAAAGGACCCAAGGTATGCACAGTAGTAAGCAAAGTTGCAGTTTCAGGGATTGATTTAAATTGTTACAAAGTAGAAAGAGTACACAGACTATTAAACCTATTAAGGTTAAGCTTAGAAAATAAAGCAATGAACTGGTCTGCAGAAACAAAACTTAATGGTATAATTCTTGTGAAAATGATTCTAAAAGAATTATTCATGAAGGGGCCAGGGAGATAGCTCAGTAATAAGCGCTTGCCTGGCAAGCACAGGGTCTGGAGTTCAATCCCCTATACCACACACACACACACACATATACAAAGAATTATTCATGAATCTGGTTGTTCCATTTATTTTACTTTCCCAAGCAGCACCCAAAATATCTCTAATAAAGGGATAAGAACTGGGGTCAATTTTTGCAGCCCTGCTGGCTGGTTGGCCTGGCACACTCATTCTTCCAACTTGTGGAAGAGACACTTTGGTGTGCCTGTGGAAGTTCCCTAGACCTTGCCAAAATGCCAATGCACCTCCAGACCCTTGTAAAGACCAGAAGCCAGGACCATGCCAGAGCCCTTGGAGAAGTCCAGAGCTAGTGACAGAGCAGGCAATTATTTACACATGTGCTGTGACTGGTAGAACATAGCTGGACTGAAAAAGAAAACCTCAGACAGAGTGGGCTAAGCTTGCTGGGTGTGTAGCCTCATAACTTTCTCAGAGGGACACATCAAATCTCTCACAGGTGCTCTGTGGGGATAATTATTTAGCTCTGTGGTCAAGATATGTATTCTAGTGGGTACAGATCCTAAGGTGACCCAAATAGACCTCAGTAACATACATTTATATTGTGGTTTGATCCCCACCACAGACATATACATGTGACAACCAGCATCTTCATTCTGGCCAAGATTGTGAAAGACTAAAAGCTCCTCTCCCTTCAGAAGGGGGACATGTCACTGCCAACTGGAGAATGCTCCATTAGCTCTATTCTTTGTTTCCTCCCCTTGTGAGTATACATAACTCTTAATAAACTTGTTAATCTCAGGACATCTCTAACTCTGCTCACTGTGTTCTCTTAAGAGTGTTCTGTCCTTAATGAACTTGGTTGCTAAATGCCCCACTTGCTCATTATGTCTCATAGCTTGGGGTTTTGTAAAGGGAACAATACAGAACAATATGCATGTTTTATACGATTATTTTATAATGAATTAGTCAAAGAATCATATACAAAGACTTCAGGAAATCTGTCCACACACTGAAGACCAAAGATGCCAGCTAAGGATCAGGATCCCATCACCTAGATCCTATGACAATGCTTTCCACAATTCCACCTAGAGACCAAGAGCCCACAGTGATTTCTCATTTAGGCCTGTTTTATTGATCTGTACTGGGAAGGCCCAAAGGTCAATGGCAGAAGCTAGAAAATCTGCACTAGCAGGATAAAGGATCTACACTAGCAGGCTGAGGGATCTACACTGGAGTCAGGAAGCAATGCTCAAGGTAAGAACCTGAGCTTCCCTGAAAAGTAATATGGCCATCCTCAGCAACAGTGGGGACCTGAGCACCTCCAGCCATGAGGACAGCTGAGTTCCTATCAGGAAAGCCAATGTGACAAGCTTATCCATGAGGCTGAACTGTGCACCATCTTCCCTTTTGGTGCCAGGAAACAATGCTCACAATGAGGACCAGAGCTCTTCTAAAATGAACCACAGCCATCCTCAGTGACAATGAGGGTCTGGAGCTCCTCCAGTGAGAAGAACAGCCAAGTTCATCAGGAAAGCCAACATGCCAAGGTCCTCTAGCAGCACAGCCAAAGAGAACCAGCAGCTTCCAACAGCCCCAATAGCCCCTCCAAACAGTTTTGCTAATAGCCTCCAGACAGCCTCTCTAATTCTGCCTCTTTTGCTGTTGGCAACAATCCTCAAATGGATCTCCCACACCTAGCACCTTGCTAGTTCAGTTCAGCTGGGTGTAACAAGTTGATCACCAGTTAGCAATACATCCTACTCTGTATATGTTCTATAGATTACCAAGCCAGTCTCCTTGAGGAGGATCCAAGAACCAAGACACTACATAATCCAGACCAACAACACAAATCCCGTTCCTCTGCCAGGCCTATGGTGTATATTAAGGTTACCAATCCAAGAAAAGGAAGATACCAGAGATGACAATACATAGCATTTGGTCTTGTGGGAAATAGAAGGGAAAAGGGCTACTCCCGTGTAGCATCCTCAAGTTTCTTCTGCGGTGGGCTAGTCAGCTTCTGGTGCAACTAGAGCAGGGCTGGCATCTCTCAGCGGTGCTCTTCAGGTCACGTTGTGCTCCAGGAATTTCCACCGGAGTTGAGTTTTCAGGCTGCCTCATGGGTCAGGATGAGTGGCTCAGGTAGCTGAAAAGTCTCTAGGGTCCTTTTCAGCCTCACATGGTGTATCCAAGGGATGAGACCTGTAAATTTGACAGCAATTGGAGTGACAAGGCTTAAGAGTGTTTCCTCTTGTTTTGTTTTCCCAAGTCTTTGACCTGGCCTGAATCCCTTGGTTCAGGCACTAGCGTGTGGGGCTTCCTGAATCAGTTGGAATTCTTGTGGGGAACAACTGTATTGATATAAGAGAACACCTTTCCTAATACCTGTAATTCAGAAATTGGATTTGGTTCTCCTAGCTGTCTGTCATTTCCTTTGAAGGTTCTAATTAGAGGAAGAGGCTTCTTTTTTTTTCTTCCTTCTAAACCACCACCTCAATAGATGTTTTCCATTATGTGAAAGGAAAGGAAACAAAAGTGCTGCTTTGAAAGTGTAACTTTGTTTGTAAGACCTCTGGGGGACATGAGCTTTTAATGGAGAAAGAATAATATGAGGAGACTATTTCAGACTGGACTGAGGATAAAGCAAGGTCAAGTGTTAAAAGGAGATGTAAGCTTTGCTGGATTTATCTACTAGAGAAAAGTCAGACTTTGTAAAAAATGTTTGATGTAAACTACGTATTTCTGAAACACCTAAACCTGCACATCTGGTAACTGCTATTCAGATCTATGATATTTAGACACAATAAGTGTTTATTCTGTACCTGTAGAGTAGTGAGCTGAACCCATGAGGTAGAGTATAACACTGGTTTTCTAGATCAACAGCTCTAACCATCAATGGACAGGTAATTCTACAAATCGATTTAACTATAGATTTTATGTTATAAAAATAAGGGCCAGACAAATGGCTCAGTGGATTAAAGCACCTGCAAGCAGACACAGGGGCAAGGGGTTCACTGAGGTGGCAGTTGAGACTAGGCATGGTGGCACAAACCTATAATCTCAGCTGGAAGAGGCCTCTTGAATGGGATCTCATAGAGTACATAGCCAGATGACCCAGTTTACATTGTACCCATAGTAGGGCCAGGAGAGCATATCAGTCTGGCTATAGTAGCTTTTAGGGTATAATTCATATGCTCTACTTTCCCTGAACTCTGAGCGTTACAGGCATGTGGAGATTGCATTTGATCTTCAGAAGATCTGCAAGATTCTGGGTTATTTGTACCATGAAAGCTAATCTGTAGTCACCACTGATAGTGAAAAGTAGCCCATATCAAGAAATGATCTCCCACAGCAAGACATTGGCCACCTCTGGCTTTTGCTGTCCATACGGGTATGGCTTCTACACAGCCTGATCATGTACAGATGAGGACTAGTGGATATCTACAGCTATGGCATAGCTTTACCTTTTAAAAATCTACCTCCAAGTCCCAAAGAACAAAGTCCCAGGGCATTGCATTCCCAGATCAATATTTTGCTTTTGTAGAGCATTGTTCTAGGTAGGCATAAGTTGGACATTTGGAGCGTACACTGGTACAGAAGGACAACAGTCAAGGGACATAGAAATTTCTGTCCGTCAGCCTCTAAATCTATTTTTATTGGGTGAGTTAACCTGTGGTATTCTTGGACAAATACACTAGGGTATGAAAATTCTTTGGTCCTGGAATGGCCACCATCCTCCTTGCTCCTGAAAGCTCCTTCTTCTTGTCCCCAATGATTTTTCTTCAAGAGGGTATCCCCAGGGATTGTCCACCGCAGTGCCCAGAACTCCATTGCATTCGTGGAACTTGGGCAGGCATCAGCCCTTCTCCATGATGGAAAACTCGAAGGCATCAGTCTCTTAGGGTTCAGAGCAAGGAGGACTTTCCAGGTTTGTGGAGGTGGCCTAAATCTTGAGATGGACATTCGTGTGGCATTTCTTGCTGTCTGATGTGCCAGGTGATTTTGTTTCATAATAAGGTCCTCCCCTTTTGATGCTCTTGTTAATGTATCATAGCCACCTGTTTGGGTTCCCAGATGGCTTCAAGGAGTTAGAGTCTTTCTTCTTTATTTTTAATGTCTTTTCCTCCTGCTATCAATAGTCCCCTTTCCATGTATATAGCTTGATGAACATAGACTGTGGCAAGGTCTTTCCTTGGGCCCACCAGAGATACTGAATAAGGGCCCTTAATTTAGTCCTCTGTGTGGACCATTCTGTGGAGAGTAGGCCATTCTCAATACCTGTTCAGCAGTGGTGGCTGCACATCTGGCTAGTCATTCTCCCTCTCGAATGAAGCTACTACCATCAGTAAATGAAGCAGCATCTGGTCTGTGCTTTGGGATCTCACTGAGGTCAGAGTAACTGGAGAGCACTGCATCATGCTCTGGGGGCCACTCTTAAACTAGCAAGAAGGTGGCTAGATTTATGGTCTATATAATCTCTAGGGCCACATGAGGATTTTCACAGAGTAAGCCCTTGTACTGAGTCATTCTGGTGTATAAGATCCATTTGTGTCCCTGCTCTTTCATTAAGGCCATGACTGAAAATGGGACTTTGGTTTGTATTGCTTGTCCCCATACCAGCTTGTTAGTCTCTTTGGTAAGGAACTGTGGCTGCCCAGGCAGGGGGACATGGGAGTCATCCTGCTACCATGTGTCTAGTTTCTTGGACAGGTGTGCTTCAGGCCTTGTCTAGGGTCTGACCCTTTGGGTTAGGAGGACTCCTAGTGCTACAGGGTCCTTTTCAGAGACTAAGAAACTGAATGCCTGGCTCATATCTGGCAGAGTCCTAGTAAGGAAGTGTAGGCAAGTAATTTTTGACCTCTTCTTGTTGCTTGCTCCACTAGAGAGGCTTATCCTTTGGTCCTATCAGTCATGTAGAGATGCTTGACCTTTCCAGAAAAACCTAGTATCCAAATGTAACAAAATCTGGCTGCTCCCAGGAACTTGCAGAGCCTTTTTTTATTGGTTGGTCTTGGGATGAAGCAAATAACGTATTTCCTTTCTAGCTCCAGAGAACAGTCATCTTTGGTTATCATGAGCCCAAAATACCAAACAGAAAGGTGGCATATGTGTGTCTTTCCAGACACTTTGTGACATACATCGTGGAATAGTTGAAGGAAGGCTCATGTCCCCTCCCAATAGTCCCGTTTCCTCTCCCTTGCCAGCAAGAGGTCATTCACATACCAGAACAGGACATAGTTCAGCTGGTCTCCTGGGAAGGCAGCCAGGTCAGCAGCTAAAGCTTCCCCCAAACAAAGTGAGGGAGATTTTAAAGTCCTGGGGAAGTCTGGTCCAAGTCAGTTGAGCCTTTCATATCTTGTTGAGGGTTTTCCCATTCAAGAGCAAATACAGGGGCCAGGGAGATGGCTCAGTGGAATAAGTGCTTTCCTGGCAAGTGCAAGGGCCTGAGTTCAATCCCTGGTTCTGCAAAAAAAAAAAAAAAAAAAAAAAAAAAAAAAAAAAAAAAAAAAAAAAAAAAAAAGCAAATGCAAATACAGATTGACTTTAAGGGGATTTGAGGCAAAATAAGGCATCTTTAAAAGTCTAAGTAGGTAAACTATATTGCCTTGGATAGAAGTAAAGCTCAACAATGGCAGAAGTTTGAAACAACTGGGTGCAGGGTTATGGTGGTGGTGTTGATTGCTCAGAGGTCTTTCATGGTTTGACAGCTACTGCTGTTTTTTTTTTGTTTTTTGTTTTGGTAGGCAGCAGAGGAATATTCCAGGTGACTAACATTCTGTTAAGATTTCTGCCTCCTACCGATCTGTGCTTCTCTAGGTGTGGCATACTGTCTCAGCGTAGTGGGACTGATCTCTTATTTGGGTTCCAATAGGCTTGAGGCCAAAGTTTGGCCAGTCCACGTGGGGACTTTTTGGGTCATACCTCTGGGAACATGTCCAACAATAGTGGAGGCTTTAGTTCCTTTTTAGCTGTCATATAAAAATCTCCATTCTTCTTGTCTGGGAACTATGAATGGCAGAATTAGACTTTCCTGAGTGCCAAGGGTCAGGATAGCAGAACTGTCAGGTATGAAAGTTTTCTGGGCTCCCAGCTTAGGCAGAAAATCTCTTCCCAGGAAGGGGGTGGAACATTCAGGCAGACATAGGAACTCCTGAACCTTGAAGCTTTCTTTTTATGTCCTGGGTTGACAGAAGGGACGAGCTATCTAAATCCTTGTGACCCCTATAATTGTGTCTCTGTCTTTGTTAAGAGGGTTATTAGTGTCATCACAATGGAATGTTCTGCTTCACTGTCCACCAGAAACGTCATTTTTGCCTCTGACTGACACAGTGACCATAGGCTCCCAGGAGCTGAGTTTCAAGGGTCTTGGTCTCCTATTCTGACGTGGCTCCTGTGAGGCCAAGTAAAACCCAATCTGTGGCTCCAGTGAATATCTTGGTGGTCAGGGGTTGTCAACCTTTCAGGCACAGTCTTAGTAGTAGCTTTTTTCTCAGTGCTTTCACAATTACTATTTATTTAATGTATTTCATGTTTTTAATAGCTGACCTCTGTGCTGTAATACTAGGTTGTATAAACTGGGGTCCATGCATCAGGAATATTGGCACCACTTCAGAGCCTATTAAAAGTGCAGACTTGCAGGTCTAGCCTCATGTCTTGGAAACCAGAACTACCTTCTAACAGAATCCCCAGCTGGTCCATATGTACCTCCACATGCTTTTTTTTTTTTTTTTTTTTTTTTTTTTTTTTTTTTTTTTTTTTTTTTTTTTTTTTTTTTTTTTGTCTTTTTTTGGAGACAGGGTCTCACTGTGCAGTTCAAGCTGGCCTCAAACTCACTTTGTAGCTCAGGCTGGTCTCGAACTCACAACAATCCTCCTGTCTCAGCTTCCCAAGTGCTGGGATTACAGGCATGCACCACCACGCCGGGCTCCTCCACATTCTTTAAAGCAGGGCTCCTCAAGGTGGCTCTTCAGACATCAGCATCAGCTTTAGCTAGGACTTTGCTGGTGATAAGAAGCCTCTGATCTTGTTCCAATCTAAGGAACCTAAAATCTAGCGATCCATTCTGCCAAGGTCTCTCGGTGATTTTGATCATGCTGAAGACTTTGCTGCATCAGAGTCAGCTAGGAAGCCTGAAAAAACTCCTGAGGTCCAGGTTGCAACCATTGAAATTAAATTGGAGTCTTCAGATGGGAGTCAGGGACAGTGTTTTTTAAATCCCTCAGGTGATTCAAATGTATGTTCAAATTTGAGAATCAATGTTTTAAAACAGAAAGGTTGTGAGATTTCAGTTTATTGATAAATTAATTGTATTTCTCAGATATTATTGCACTCCTTAGAAATAATCATTGACTAGAATTTTGCTACATCTGTTATAGGAGTGATTTTCATATATCATTCTCTTAGTGCTGTTTTTCCCTTCCCTTTATCTACTTAAAAATCTTCTGACGACATTAGTGCCACAGATATGGGAAACATGTCAGAGTAAAAATCAAGTCTTAAATGTAATACAACTAGAGATTTAAAGGAGGAATCAAGAGAATAAAAGAGAGAAATACATATTTTGAGCATGGGTAGAGTATAAAGAAAACAATAATTATATGATAGGGCCAGGGAGATGGCTCAGTGGAATAAGGTCTTCTCTGGCAAGTTCAAGGGCCTGAGTTCAATCCCCAGTTCTGCCAAAGGAAAAAAATAAATAAATAATAATTGTATGACAGAGGGGATGGGTAGGTGATGCCTGTGAACTGCCGAAAGTGGGACCAAGTATGAGAGCTCAGATTTGCTTGAAGAAGCCAAGTGACTGCACACCACAAATTCTGACAACAAAGAACAAACACGGAGGCGATCACCACGCAGATGACCACAGTGGTGACAGCACTCATGTTTGGGCAAAGCTGGGTCAACAGAGAGAAATTAGTAGTCACCATGAGACTAAGACAAGGAGTCTGGCCTAGGGGACACCACAAAGACAGTGTCTCTCCCATCTGAACTCCTAAGAAAGGCCTGGACACGAGTCAGAATTTCCAGGCAGTGTGGGAGAGGAACAGGGCCCAGCTCTGGTGGTTTAAAGAAATCCATATTAATTATGGGGGTGGCTCTTGGGAGGCTTGAACATTAGAATGTTTTGGTTATTTCACACTCTTTTACCCCCATGTTCTCTCACAATATTGCCGAGAATGTTCTCTTCTTATACCTACCAGGCTACTAGTAAAATGTTGTCTATCTAGAAAGATAAATTTTTTAATTCCATAAAGAGCAATAGTTTGGGGATGCTACTCCAAAACAAGAAATTGATAGAAAGTACTTAAGCATTTTCAGAAAGAAAGAGAGAGAGAGAGAGAGAGAGAGAGATTAGAGCTACGTTTTGGTAAAGTATGTATTTACCTTTCATAAGCCAGCAGAGATACAGAAGAGAGGAACCTGGCATGTGAATCTGTAGCCAATATCCACAGACCTAAATTGTATAAAGCACATAGTATTCTTCTTTGAATTGGAAAAAAAAAAAAAAGAGGCTCTTTAGCATCCTAACCTTGCCCCAATAATTTGGGCAGGATCTTGGCTGTTTCGAGAACTGTTGGTTGTTTACAATAGAAAACAAAGCTCATGAGATCAGCCTCATGCTACTGATAATTGGTTGATTTTCTGAGCAGAGTTCCAAGAGCCAAAAGAAAATGCTACTTTGTGACTGCGGCTATGCCACAGAAAGGTTGCCAGAAGACTTAGGGTCTTAGTCAGAAAGGAGACAGAAGTTCACAGGAGACCTGGGTGAGGGAGGGGGAAAGACCTAAACAAACGTGATTCAGAAGTTCAAATGTGTCTATTATGATACTGGAGGCAGAAAGGTTGTTTGTTTGCTTGTTTGTTTGAGACAGGGTCTCACTATGCAGTTCAGGCTGGCCTTGAGGTTAGCATGCAGCTTAGGTGGGCCTTGAACTCATGGCAGTCCTGCTGCCTCAGTTTCCTCAGTGCTGAAATTACAGGCATGGGCCATCACACCCACCTGCAGAAAGGTGTTTGCTGGGGTCCTGGTCACATAGAGAGGAAGAAGAACATGTTTTAAACCTTTCTGGATGCACACCAACACAAAATATATTGTTGCAGAGAATTTTGATGCAGGGTTTTCCTGTTCATTAATTTCTGCTCTTGGGGCTGGAGAGATAGCTCAGTGTTCTAAAGCATCCTTTAAGCAGGAGCTGAGGACCGTAGTTCAATCCCTGGCACCACATGCTGAGGAGGATAATTTCTGCTCTTAATTACTATTGGGTTCATTTCTCTTCTTAGTTGTTTATTGCTCCTATAACCATGAAATGTTGCATTTTCACATTCATTCAGCTCAAGTTCAATTTCCTTTGGAATTTTTATTGTCCCATTGATTATTTAAGTTTAAATTATTTTGAGATATTTCAGGTATTATTTCTACTACTGATTTATTTATTCACTTCTATTATGTTTAGAGCAAATACATTGCATGTCTTTTTTTTGTTTTTGTTTTTGTTTTTTTCTTTTGGGAGTGTCTTCTTATAGGGCTGGCCTTGAACTACATAGTCCAGACTGGCCTGGAACTCAAAGTGATCCTTCTGCCTCAGCCTCCCAACTACTGAGATTACAAGCATGTGCCTCGCACTTCATGACTAATTCTTAGAAATCAATTAAAGTTTGTTTTTATGTCCCAGAATATTGTCTTGGACAAAGTTTTCTATCAGTATCAATTCTTGGTGGTTTAGTATATTTATATTCTTGTTGAATTTTTATCAATAAGTTCTCTTATTAATTTCTGTCTACGTGTCTCCCTAGCTGTACTTGTTAACTTGCCTTTTTTTTAAGTCCTCTCATTGTTTGCTTAGCGTAGTTTGATCCCTGCTGTCAGGGGCATACAGTTTTAGATAATGATTTCTCTGAAAAACCACCTCTTCATCAATATTTAATGACCTGCATTATTCTTGTTTTTGTCTTAAGTTTCTAAAAACTTTTATCTATATATATATAAGTGGATATATATATACATACATATATTTATCTGTTGATATACATCTTTATCTTTATATATATTTAAAG
Organism: Ctenomys sociabilis; assembly: GCA_004027165.1. NCBI lineage: Eukaryota > Metazoa > Chordata > Mammalia > Rodentia > Ctenomyidae > Ctenomys > Ctenomys sociabilis. The sequence goes on from PVKA01003387.1 coordinate 13,920, forward strand.
TGAATCTCTGTCTATATATATGTAAACATATATTTACATATATAGCATACATTTACATATATATAACAATATATTTACATACATATAACATTGTAAATACAGTGGAATCTTTAGTAAATGCTAATAAGACAGTCTCTGTTTTTTTACTCAGAACATATAGAAATACAGTAGCCTTACAAACATATAAGCTCCTTCACACTCTTTTCTTTATGTTATGCTTTCAGTACATAATAATTTACTCACCTTGAAAATTGAATTAGATAATATTTTAAATTTTGCTATTGGTAATTTTTACTTAAAAGAATAATTTTAAAAGGTTACTATATTTACCCTGACACTTACTGTTTTGTAATTTTTTTTCTTATGGAGTTCCTTATCTCACTCTGGTATCTCTCTGTCTCTGTCTCTGTCTCCCTGTCTCTGTCTCTGTCTCTCTCACTTTCTCCCTTCCTGCCTCCCTCCTTTTTTAAACACTCCCTCCCTCCCTTTCTCTCTATTTCTCATCTTAAAAAGCTGTCAACATTTCCTTCAAAGCAAACCTGTTAGCTCCTAATTCTCTGCTTTTCCTGTGGTGGAAATGTCTTTGCACTGCTGTCATTCTGAAAAGATGTTCTCATTTGGTATGCAGTTGAATGTATAGGGTCTGTTTACTGCAACTCTTGAAAGTTAGTATTTCATTCTCACTGGGATGCATGAAAAATCATTGTTCTCTCAATGTGAAGTCTAATTTGCCTCTGACAGTTTTCTCTTCTCATCTACATGCATATTTTAATTGTATTTTAGCTGTGCTTTTTGATGCATCTGGACATGGCTTTCCTTGAGTTTATCCCATGTAGCATTCTCAGAACTCTTTAATATGTAAATTTATGCCTTAAATTCACAATGTTTAAAATTTTATAGTTAGTTGACTTCTCTAGTTATTCTTCTCAAAAGTTTTACTTTTTAAATTCATTTTAAAGTTTTCATTTACCTTATAGAGACTGCTTTTAATAGTTGTTTAAATATTTTTATCCAATAATTTAAATATCTAGGTTATCCCACAGTTTTCATTTATTGATATCTTCCCATTAGACGGGATCAGTTTAAAAAAAAAATTCAAGTAATTTTAGGTTATATCTGGAAAATTTGTCTATCATGAATTTTTTATTACTTAAAAGTCCCTCTGGAAATGGTAATTTTGTTTTCTTTTGTTTTGGCAGGCTATCTCCCAGTTATGGTTAGACCATGTGCTCTGTCTCTCCCTCTGTGGGCCATAGTTCGGATCTCCAAAGCCTTTCTATTCCTGTCTGGGTGTGCTTCAAGCATGCATCTCATTGGTTCAGTCTCTGTTAATGGGTGATTTATTTTTCAATCTTTTTCTGTAACACTTGAGTGAGAACATGGATCAGCTCACACAGAATTAGGGGACCCCTTTTTCTAGCTCACTCCTCCCAGGAATTTCCCCTCATACTTCTTACTTTGAATGAGTTTTTGATTCTCAGATTTTATGTATTTGACACAGAGTCTCATTGCACAGCTCAGACTTGTAGTGATCCTCCTGTTTTCAGCCTCCCCAGTGCTGGGATTACAGGTGTGCACCACCATGCCTGACCTCTGTGGCCAGTTCAGTGCACCTGGGGGCCAGGCCGGTGCACCATGTGGTACCAGGAATCGAACCTCAGTCCCTGTGCTTGCTTAAGCAGGTGCTCAGTCCACTGAGGTATCTCACTGGCCCTTGATTCTCAGATTTTTTAAAAGCAAGTGATCACTCAGTGTTTGAACTTTTTCCTGAAGGTACAGCATATGCAACTGAGATTACCTTCAGGATGAAATAGCAGATGGAAAGGAACAGAGAAAAAGATATTAGTCATTCCCTTCACTACTTTTAGGGCCACAAGTGCCTTTTCTTCATTGCTTTGTAATCTAGACGTAGAAATAAGGTCTTTGTCTGGGTTTTAGATGCCTGCATTGCTGCTCGGATGACGAATTGCTCCTGTGATGGCAAGTGGTGGTTTAACATGAAAGTTTAGTATCTGGTGTTTTCTGTGATGCAGGATTCCAGGTCAGGTTTTCAGGCTTGCAGGCATAAGCTCATGAGGGGAAGACCTACTAGTGTCCATTCACGTGGCATTGACAGGCTTGGGAAATTCCACTTGTCTGCTCATGACAGGCCAGTGGTATGTCACAGACCCTCATTGGCATGTAACATACCTCAGATCCTTGCCATGCTGGCTGCTCATAGGACATGTCACAATATGGTAACTGGCTTTCCTTAGGGCAACAGGATGAAACAGTGAGAGACAGCAGAAAATATGGAATTTTTTTGTAGCCTGATCTTCAAAATGATACCTGAACAATTTTATCTTAGCATATTTGTTGGAGGTGAGTCACTAAAATCAACTTACATTTAAGGGGAAAACAATTACACCAGAGCATGAATATTGAGAGGGAGGGGTAAGTAGGGGCCACCATAAAAGTTGTTCACAGCATTATTTTAAATCCAGTCGTTGGAAGTGGCTGAAACAGGAAACTGATCATATGTGGGAGGGTAGGACAAGGCATCAGTGCCCAAAGCAGTCAAGCTACCTAAGTCCTGTAAAACATCCTGCCTGGAGAATTTTGTCCATTAGTTGCTGGGCAAACTTGCATCTCCTGATACTAACTTTGCAAGGTATAAATAAATGCCCATTCTGTGTGTTGGGGTCCTTTGCAAGTCAGGCAAACAGGCCTCCACTTGACCCAGCTCTCGTCTTTTTGTTTATCTTTTCCTCATTCCTGAAGCTATTTCTTGCCATGGTAAACTGAGGGACCAATGAATCCCTACCCCAATTGCCATGTTATATCAGAGTATATTCCATCTTCAGGCCTCCATATAACTTGGGAGAATGTATAATGCTGTCACATGTTTTGTTTTCTTTCTTCCCTGGAACACATAGATTCCATCTGGGTTCAATAGAAATTAAGGAGGTTGAAAATTGCAAGACAAATCTAGAAAGAGCCAAGTATATGGAAAATAAATCTGGATATGTTTGGTGCATCGTTTTCATGGTACAATGGTTTTCCACTCTGAATATTGTTAAGCATGTTAAGTACAAGAAACATCTGGCTGTAGAAAAACAAGGTACAAATTAATAGGTTGAACAGAAGTGAATGGAGTATGTTTCTTCATTTTAAGCTGTTTATGTTTGCAAACACTGTACCAAATTATATCATCTAATGGACAATGAAGCCACTGCTAATGGTCTTTAATCAAGAAGTGATACAAGGAGAGACACTGGTATATTTTGACTTTATATCAGCTTAAGACTCATTGAGCACATTAAATATCTTTGATGAATTGAAAAAACCTAGTATGGGGCTGGCAAGTTTAAAAAACAGAAATGCTTCCTAAAAGTGAAAGACTTGTCCTTAATGTAAGTAACAAAGCATATTTTCCAAAGTGATCATGGCAGTACTGTATCTTCAGATCCACGCAGTCTTTTGCCATGTGATTTTCCCACTCCTCTGTCTAGCAGTGGAGTCCGTCTCTCTATGTCTGAACCTAGACTGGCATTCTATTAAATCTGGCCATCATAATGAGGAGGAAATCATGCCACACAAATTGCAGCCATCACTCTCACCAGGTCAACTCATTTTGACATTCTGTCTCTTTATACCGTGAGTCACCATGCTAAAAGTCCAGACTATTCTGTTGGAGATTCCATCCCATGGGGTGCCCTGGATTCCACCTAGGGGAGTGAAGAACCTGCCTGCACATTTATCTGTTGGGCTTCCAGGAAGCTCCAGATGCCCTTGTCAAGTTTAAACTGAGAAACGCTACTGATTGTAGTCAACCAGCAATGTCGGGAAACACCATGATATGCGTGAAAGTTTCAGTTCTAGAGTGATACCAGAAACCATTCTTTGCACAGAGGTAGAATTTGAAAAATCTTGTTAGATTATATATAGACATCTCAGATAATTTACGGCATTAAATTATTTAACCATAGGCCACCATTGTCATGTATTATATGGTCCTTTACTGTCAGCATTGATACAAACACATTTTTGTTCTGTAGTCTAAAACAATAAATGATAAAGTCATTAGAGGGCTCTACTCTAAGACAAACATTACTATGTATTTTGTTTCTTTTCATCATCTTTCCTATATGCTTGCTTTTTAAAAAGTCTTATACAGTGTATATCTGCTTTCTCTCTTTCACTTTAATAGGATGCATTGAGTATTTTTATAATGGTATTTTTTAAATCATAAGTGTGATTCTGCATAAATATTTGCATGAGTTCATTTACTTTATCCAGTCATCCTCATTCTTCTCTGTGAAGCTTGTGTGCAAAATAGATCGCTTTTGTAATTAATACTGTTTATTTCAGGCTCATACATAAACATTGGTGCTAATTTCCGATTATTTTCATGGAAATGATGTAAGACTAAAGGATAATGATTTCAGACTATTCTCACTTTTGAAGAAAAATAACAAATTATTGAATAGGTCTGACAAGGATCTAACTATGTAGAACAACTCTACTTTCATCAAATTTTATCTCCAAAATAGCAATAGGATATTACCTGGAATGCCAGCGTGGAGTAGCTAGTAGTAATGACCTGGCACTTCTTTTTGAGATAGACTTCATGACCAAACCTGGGAATAGCAGCAAGAATCTCTAAGATTAATTAATAATGTTTAACTTCAGAGAAGGATGGAAGCATGTGAGCACATCTGTTTTTTGTCTACAAACCCAGTTTAGAAGCTCTGGGGCTGAAGATATATTCACTAATTTTTTCCCAATCTGAAATGGAAGGAAAGTCTTGTTATTGTTATAATGAATATTTCCATTATAATTGTGGTTGAATGGTTTTTCATATGCTTGACATTTATTTGAATTTATCCTTTTGTAAGTTGCCTTGCCAGTATGCCTTTCCTTTTGTCTTTATTTTCAATTATTTTTATAATATGGATTTATAAGAATGCTTTACAGACAAAGATAGTACGAGTTTTTTTGATCATTTTCCAATTTGTCCTTGGCCTTTTAATTTTGTCTATGGCATTTTGTAATGAACAAAAATGTTAATTCTTTTTTTTTGCAGAACCGGGGATTGAACTCAGGCCCTTGTGCTTGCCAGGGAAGGGCAAAAATATTAACTTTATGTGGTGAAATAAATTAACTTTCCTTTTGTGGTTTCTACTTTTTGTGCATAGTCAAAGCTTCTGGTTGTCATATGATCTTATAAATATCTATCTATTTTTCTAGCTTATTTAATTTCCTTCTTTTAAATTCACCAGAAATCTAACTTTACATTTTCCATCATTAATGAATCATCTTTGAAAGTTTATTGAACCTTTTCCAAGATGTGGAATGTAATCTTTGTTGTGTATTAGATTCTTAACTATTCTGTCGTTTGTTTCAGAAATTTCATTAAAGTTTAATCCGGTACAAGTATAGTAATAACACATACATGGCAGAAATAATGGGAATAATGTTATCTTTTTTAGTTGCTAAGTTGCTGGGCTAGCAGTGAAAGCTAGGTCAGAGCCGGGCAGACTGCTCAGGGAGTAAAGCACCTGTTGAAGCAGAGCGATTGGGTTCGACCCCCAATGCCGGGCCTGCCCCCAGGGTGCACCGAGATGGTGATAGAGACTGTGCATAGTGGTACGTGCCTGTAATCCCAGCACTTGGCAGGCTGAAAAACAAGAGAATCACTACGAGTTCAATCTGTGCAGAGAGACCCTGTAGACCCTGCAGACTCTGTAGACTGTGCAGACCCTGTACTAAATATATAAGAAAGGAAAGAAAAGTAGGTCAGCTTGGATCCAAAGAGTCTGTTTAAATTCCTCATTGACTAGCTTGACTTCTTTTTCACCTTATGAAGAATGAGCAACAGGTTTGGATCCTTTCACCAGAACACAGACCTATCTTACAAGCTCAGCACAGCTCTGAGACTATGAAATCCCCAATCTCTGAGTTTTTCCTTGCTGATCTTCAGCTTGTCTGTGCTTCCCGTGAAGACTCTTTCCCACTGTATACTCGAGCTGTGGAATGTTCTTCCACTTAGAATTACATACCTCTAATGGGTAAGCCACATATAAAAGGAAACATCCTTGGGGAAAATTAACCAACATACTCTGCATATATTTAAATATATTCTGTACTTACTAATATAGAATTAGATTGTACTTTTTCTTTTTCTTTTCTTTATGTATTTGGTTAGTACAGCTACAGGGTCTACAAGGTCTCACTACATAGATTGGACTCATACTGATTCTCCTGTTTTCAGCCTCCCAAGTGCTGGAATTATAGACACTCGCCACCATGCCCAGTCTCAGTCACCATCTCAGCGTCCCCCGGGGACGGGGCCGGCTTGGCATGCGGGGGATTGAAACCGGCCGCAGCACTCTGCCTAAGCTGACACTTTAGTCCGCTGAGTTATCTGGACGGTCGTGATTTGTGCTTTTTCTATGCAAAAGTTTCTTTTGTTTGTTTTTCCTGTATTATAGGGAAGGGTCTGGAGGGTGTTCAGGGTTCCACTACTAGATCAGCCTTGTAGTGATTCTCTTGTTTTCAGCCTCCCAAGTGCTGGAATTACACACACGCACCACCTCTCCCAGTCTCAATGGCTGTCTCAGCGTGCCCTGGGACATAGAACCCTGGCCCCTGCACCTGCTTGCAGGTACCTTAATCTGCTTAGCTATTTGGTCAGCGCTTTTTCTTTTTTTTCTAAGACAAACTCTCTTTCTATCTCTCTGCGTCCCTTTATCTCTCTCTATCTCTGTCTCTATCTTTGTTTCTCTCTGTCTCTGTCTCTCTGTCTCTGTTACTCTCTCTCTCTCTCTCTCTCTCTCTCTCTCACACACACACACACACACACACACACACACCTCAATTCTGTTATGTCGTTAATCACAGCATTAGGAGTTAATCTTTTATTCATATTATGTGTTGAAGAAGTGAGATAGAGGAGAAGAAAGCAATGAAGTGGTGATCTGCAGAAAAATTTAGCTTTCCAGAGATCTGTATTCCAGACATCTGGAAAATAACAACTTGTCTAAGAGAAAAAAGACGCAGATAGGCAAATTAGAAGCCACAGGGAAGCTGGAGAGACAGGCCGCAGTGCACGGCAAGGGTGGAAGCAGTCTGGGCCTCGTGGCCCTTAGGGAATCTCGTTCTGCAGGTGTGACTGTCCAGGGCTGCGGTAGCTGTAGCGAACTGCAGAAGTGGCGCAGTGTCTGGCCCTGAGTCAACGCTTTCCACATGGCAGCGAACAGCTGAAGCGAAACTGCGGTGCAGTAGCGGCCACATGGCCAGGGCGTGTGCTGTGACACCACATGGACAAGGTGCTGGTTATTTAAATACAGACTCAGAGAAATTTTATTCCAGGGCTCTTAGTGTTGCGTTCCCAGAGTGACTGGGTGGGAGACAGCGGCAAAGGACAGCCATGGAAGAAGCAGCAGGCTGGACGGAGAACCCTCGAGAATTTGAGCTCCAGTGGGAAAGACATGGCCCTGCCCCTGCTGCAAAAATACAGACTTTTTTCTTTTTTTGAATTTTTTAGGGAAGGGTCTACAGGGCGTTCAGGGTCTTGCTAGTAGATCGGATTCGTAGTGATAGGCCTGTTCACAGCCTCACAAGAGTGGGCATTATAGGTACGCGCCACCATGCCCCTTCTCAATGGCTCAGTGCACCCCAGGGAGTGGGGCCGGCATTGCAGGCCCGGACCAAGAGTCGGCTTGCACATGCTTTAATCGACCAAGCTGTTTGGCCGGCCCCTCTGAACTACTTGGCCTGCCTGTCTTCTACTATTTAGCCTTTTTTTTTTCCTTCCCTATCTACCCCCATTTTCTACTTTCTCACATTTATTTTTCTCTAATTACCTTCCTATCCTTATATTCTTTTCCCTTCCTTATTCACCCTTATTTTCGTACATAACTACCCTATTTTCTTTGTTCTCACCCTTCTTTAATATTAATTTTTTTTGAAAAAGAAATAGTGATGAGACAGTTTCAAAACAGGTTATTAGGACAGTTAAAATAGTTAATACATTGCATATTGTTGTCTTTGTAGTAGCTATTCATAGTACAAGATGCAGACATGATATCTTGTCTAAACACTATTAGTTCAAAATTTTCCTCTCATTGAACTAAGAGAAAGTAGCTGTATGTCTATGCTAACTATTTTGTACACACAGATATATATTTTTTTCATGACAAAATGGTCTTTCGTTTATAACTCCCTTTATTGTTTACTTTTGTCAGAGATGGGTATTCCATTGTTATTCATATATTGTAGGTGCATGATCTACAAACTGCAGTACAGGGTTTCAGGATAAATTCTGAGGGGATCTGACTGACCCTATCAGATACAAATCTACATTTCTTGTTATATAGGCCTTGCTTTAGCTTGGTCTTAACCATCCAGCAGAAAAGTATAAAAATGAGGTATAAAAGTAAAGCCATAGTAATATGCTGAGCTGTAAAAGGCTCAAGTCAACAACTTCTGACATTGCCAGTCTTGCAGATAACACATTTACTATTATGGACTACTGGACTATATTGGAATATTTTGCTAAATTCATGCACCTACAAATTTTAAATGGCAATAGAATATCTATCTCTGACAAAGCTAAACAAAAATAATGGGATACAAATGAACAACGGTTTTGTATCTGTATATTCAAAATAGGATAGATATACAGCCACATTCTCTTAATTCAGTGAATAGGAAGATGTGTTCTAATAGTGTTTGTAAACAGGATATAATGTCTGCATCTTGTACAATGAATAACCACTAAGATAGCAATATGCAATGTATTAATTACTGAAACTATTCTAATAATCAGATTTGAAACTCTCATTGCTATTTGTTTATCAATAAAATATTGAAAAAAGCATATGTTCCAATCCATTGGAAAGTCTGGACGTAGTGGATAAATTCCTAAGTACATATGAATTGAAAAACTTGAATCAAGAAGGTATAAGTATTCTGAGAAAGCCAAGAACAGGCAATAAAACTGATGCAGTAGTACAAACTCTGCCAACTAGAGCAGCCCATCCTATGAAGAATTCATTGCTGAATTTTGCCAGAACTTTAGAGACATAAAAATGGCATAAAAAAGAAATAAACCATACCATTGGCTCAAAAGTGGATTGGTGTTGAGACTGCAGTGCTACGTGAAATAAATCAGACACAGAAAGTTTAAAAAATCACGCATTTTCTTTCATATGATAAATGTGAAATATAAATTAAAGAGCAAAATAAAGGGTGGGGGTTAGAAACAAGGAGGCAGACCTCTTGGAGAATGGGAAGGGACTCAGGGGAAGGAGGAAGGTTAAGAATAGACATAAGAAGTGGAAAATTACCAAGAATTAATATTTATATTTATTTATTTATACTTGTAAATATTTATAATTATATATACCAATCCAAAAACAAATATAAGTGTCCTGTTTCATAAACTCATATATTAATTAAAAAAATGAATTCTGTATATAGCTCAGGGAACAGCTTTAATCTGTCACCTTAGGACAATAGTTGTCAAGTGTGACTGTGTACCAGAGAAACTTGGAGAATTTGAAAACTAAACACAACAAAACTCTCATAGAGATTCTCACTCACTTGATGTTGCATTTTGTTTGGGGGGCTGACATTTTTGAGTAGTACCACAGGTGACTCTAGGTGTACCCAGGGTTGAAATCTTTTGTTCTTGGGGGTCAAGGACAGATGTGTGCTACCTTACAGCAGATGACTTACCTGCATTCTTCTGTAGGCTCTTTTTCCTCTGGCATTTTTTTTTTATATGATTCACTCTTTAACATCTGTCTTGAAAGCACATGAAAGAATCATGCTGCTTCTCTGCTGGCCCTGAGGACTCTGACTTGGAAAATACTGGTATCTAAGAAAGCCCATGCTACAGATGTACTGGGGAAGAATGCAGAAAAGATGCAGGAAGATGAAGAGATTGTGAGGCAAAGAAGTCCATGAAATGTACTAATTTGTCGGTTACATGAAGGAAGCCTGCCCACAACTGAATTCTGTGGACCTGGGATATCAATGTCTACAAAAAACCTTAAAGTAGAATTAAGTTTTTAAATGTATAAGCGTAGACTAAAATATAAAAAAAGAAGCTTAGAAAAAGATGTAGTGAGATTTTTTTAAGAGATGCATTTGATAGTGGATATATTAATCTGGAAGTTAATTTTTTTCCAGGGAGACAAAATGTTGTTAATACCACCAACTGTGCAGTGTAATTGAACAGCACGGAAGATGAGTCTGGTCCTTGGGTTGTGGAAAAAGTAATGTTGCAAGTTAAGACTTGACAGAAGCTGGATTGCTGGATTCTGAGCTACTGGCACAGAATGGCTGGCACTTTGTGAGGGCTCAGAAGCTGAAGGTGTTCTCCTCTTTACATGCCTTTAGGTTTAGTTTACTGTGCATTTAGCTTTTGGACCTCTAGGGAAGATTCAGATTAAGTTTTGATGCAGGGCTGAAAACCTGCAAGTACAGCACTGTGGCAGTCATTCGTATTTCTGGGTTATTCTGGATCTTTCAGTGTGTTTAGCATGGACCCCTACTGAGGTACTCACATTTCCCCTGGTCTGTGGAAAGCACACAGTAGACTCTCAACTTCAACCTGATTCTTTAATACACACCAAGTGATAAGACCAGAACAGAAGGAAACCCTCACTGTTGAATTCCAAATTGGCTTCATCGTTATTCTTACTCATTTGTCTCTAACCAACTCCCTAAGTCTCTAAAGAAGAATAAGTAAAGTAAAATAGAAAATAAATGTGACCTACATTCATGAGGGCTTTGGAGCTCTACTTTTCCCAAATGAGCAGCTCTTGCACCTCTCAGATTCATCACTTTGGCAGCGATGCAAAGAAAGCCAGAATTAAAACAACAGCTGATGCACTGAAAAGCTTTCTCTGAATCTATCAAAACAACTTTTATATTCAATTCTGAAGTGAGAGGGAAGGGAAGGGAAGACCATTGTGGTAAATCAGATGCTTACCAGTACAGCACAATTCATCAGAAAAATCACTGGAAAGCCAATCTGGCTCCTGACTGCACAATTCTCCCATTGCTAGGTAAGGTCACCCAATACTGGGGGAAAATCGTATATTTCACAGGTAAAATATACATGGTTTGAATTATTTCATAGATAATTTTGCAGAAAAAAAAATTTGGAATTTCATCAATAGTTCACTCAGCCAGTAGGTGCCCTAGTATAAAGAAAGAATTACATTTCAACAAGCTGCATAGCCTAAAGAAAAGCAAGACAGTTATAACATGGTATCAACCCCTTGGGGACAGCAGGCAGGCCCCTGGACGCTTTCTCTTATGTTCCACCATAAGAAAGCAGTTCACACACTAGAAAAATCAGAGAAGGTGAGGCACACGGTAGTTTGACATAGACACAGTAGTTTGGTGGGATCAAGGGATCCAGACTGACCTAGTGTCTGAACGTCTTTTCCTCTGACTTGGAGTAACTGAGAAGAAAAACAAACACATAGACACTTCTTGCCCATGTGTGTTTATTTGTTTTTTATATTTATTTTGGTACATATGTTTTTCTGTGAGTCTTACAATTAGAAATAGTAAAAATTTACATGATTTCAAATCTCAGGCTGATTCTTAGCATGTTATACCAAACCTGCTGCAAATCACTGAATGATTTTATTTATGCAGCATTTTAAATAGGAAATAACATGATCTATATGTATATATACACAGATGTAATATAATACATGTGAAAGTCGAGAATTTTAGGTTTTAGAAGACCAATTGAAGAGTAGATTATCAAAGGGAATATGATTGTTCCTCCATATCACCCACTTTGCTACCTAGATTTTGAATAGAAGCAGTCCCAGCACAGGCTCATCAGGAGACACTGAGCGGCACAGAAGGCTGAAGAGGACGAGGAGAGGAGGACCACTGAACGGCAAGGCGAGGATGTGATGGATGATGTCAGCTCATAAAGGGGAGGGTCTGACTCCACCATCAATTAAAACTTTAATAATTTGTGCACAGTGACTTGCTCGCATTTGTTTTCATTTTTAAAGGTATTTTATTAATGCGCTGTTTATCTTGATCGTCCTAGGCTTTTGGCACCAATCTCTTTTCTGTATTCAGGGCAAATGCCTCTGCACCTCACTCCAGTCAAGAGCCATGAGCTCCCTCCTGTAGGGGATGGCGGACCAGAGGCCCTGCCAGGGATCGCAGGGCTGAGCAGCAGGGACTTGTGGCTGAAGCCTGGATGATAGACATCCAGGCCAGTTACTGGATGCAGTATGTGACCTATCCTCAAGGGAATTTCAATTTTTTATGAAGTTCTCAAGCAAAGAAGTGTTTAACTTACCTAATGTTCCATAATACACCGGTTTGGAAACGACAGTAGAGGAAACAACAAAAACACGGTCCCAAATGAGAATCTGAGGGACAACAAGTAAGGATGCACTTTTGTCTCCTAAAAGCAGCAGGGAATCAGGATATAGTTCCCACTTTTCACCATAATGGGTAGAAGTCACACCCAGAAAATGAGACAAAGCCTATGTGACAGTTATTATTCAGCCTATCAGTTAAAAAATAATTCTGAATTTAGTAAGAAATAATTGGATCAGGCTGATCATTTTGGAAGTCAGCAGAAAGGTAGGTGCTGAAATTCAAGAAAATGAATGCAAAACTATAAAGTTGTGAGTTATCAGTAGATTAAGCGTTTCATAGATGTTTAATGAGGACACTTCCAGCTTCAAGAGAGAAAAGCAATATATTTGACAAAGGCTTGAAACAATAAGGCTTGAATACTTTCAGAAAGAAGTTGTAAATAAGTGTCCCAGAGATGGCCCTGTGACCTTTTGGTATTGTGTTAGGTCTTCATTTTGAGTTCTTTTTCCTTAAGGCTTTCTCCCTAAGCTCTTTCTCCTTTGGGCATCATGTTTCCACACCCTTAAAGGCTAACTGCTTTGGTGTATGGATAAGGGTGAGGAGGTAGGAGCCATGAAGAGTATGATCTCATTGAACTCTGTCTCTTTCTACAGAAGGTCAGAATTCTTTCCTCTAAGCATCCCAGCTTGACTCCCACTTTTGTCTCCCTGTCAGAATGGACCACATTACCGCATGCTACAAGTAGTGTCTCAGAAGAAAACAAAATTCTTGCCTTTTTAGCCTCTGTAGTTGTAAGAAACTGTGAAGAGTAAAGAAGAGGAGAATAACTGTTGGGGATCCAACTAAGTGTCACACAGCAAAGTTCATGGTTATACAATATGCCTGCTTTACCTATTCACTTCAAGACAGAGAGATGATGGAGACCACTATTGCTGTAGGCAGCTGAGTTAGATAGAAGTATTATGGGCAGTCACACAGGGCTAGGCCTGCAAGGAGCCAGTGTGGAAGACAACATACCTTGAAACTGTGAGAGGGACACATTCCCACTCCCCCCATGGGCCAGTACTCAAGACAAAAGATCAAACAGATCCATACCTAATAAACACCCAGATTGATATTTTAAGTAGCTCTCTATCACCATTAGGAAGCCAGGAAATCACTAACCCCAGTCCCTACAGGGAAAGCCCCTGTTCTATATTTATACCCACTTGCTAATGACTTGCTTCTCCCTTTGGTCCTGGATTTAATCAGTTTCACCTGAGCAATTGTGTTTATAATCTTGTTGGTTAATCATAGCTGTGTTCCACCTCATGCCTATCTTACAAGTTCACATGGTAAACCACCTTAGACCCACCTCAGCTTGTGGTTTTTACTCTATAAAAATCCCTTAAAAAGGCAGAATCCTTGGACACCCACTTGGGTCCCCTTCTATCTCTCAGACAGGAGTTTTCTTTCCCTCAATAAATACATTCTGCTCTTAGCCTCCATCATGCCTAAAATTCATACTTCAGTTTTAGAGAATAGGAACTTGTCCTAGGTAACTTTCAGGTTGAGAATTTTATTCTCCTATATCAGTATGAAACAGTTCTGAGCAGGATTTAGTATTAACCAGTTGGTTCCTCATGTTTACTTGTGAGATTTCCCAAGGCCCAGGGAAATAGACTCACAGTAAGTGAACCTGTGTGAGTCACTGCCTCTCAGAGGCATGTAATGATAGGTGAAGTCATGAGGCCTAAAGGAAAAGACAAGCCATAGCCGAGGACAGGTAAAGACTGTAGCAGAGGGCATCTTACTGATGAATGCCTTCCTGGAGTTAATGTAGTTCTCCTAAATTATCGTAATGTATTACTTGGAGAAGCCCTTGAAGAAACTCCCAAGTCCTGCCCAGATTCCTGCATTTTCTTCAGTATTCCTTTCCTTTGTTTGAAAAGCTAATAAATACAGCCAACTAGAGCTATTCTTTGTGTACAACTCCAGAAAATCTCAAATTCTGTGAGGTTGCACTGGTCCTCCTGGGCCCTGAAGTCATACCATTGGTCTTGTTTATTTGAGCTTTCACTATCCACTCCTTTGGGAGATTGTGGTTCTGGTCAGTCTATAATAATTAAGGGATACCATTAATGCTACAGAGAGAGATGGAAAGAGGAGAAAAATATGGGGTCGTAAAACCCAAACTCCACAAAATTTCTAAATGTGCAAAAATAAGCATTAATTGGCTCACGAGCTTGTAGATCAGCTGGGCTTAGTAATGTGGTTCAGTTTATGTCAGATGGGGCCTCCGTGCACCCATCCAGGAGCTGTCTGCATCTCAGCCATGTAGACTTGGCTTCGTACCATGTAACTCTCTTCTGTTTCTTGGAACCAATACACTAAACTAGGCATTTTTTTCTTATGGCAGAAAACTGAATGTCAGTTGACAGCTCACTGTGCAAATACATTTCAAGCCCAAACTCGTGTCATTCTCTAAGCATCTTGTTTGTTAAAACAAATCACAAGACTGAGCACACAATCACGGGTGGGGAAGTAATCGTTCTGTGGAGGTGAAGAGGCTCAAGTACCCCACAAGGCAAGCAAGAGGAGGAAAACCAAGTAAGCAAAGAAGAACAAAGAATCCTAGAATTAGATGGCAGCAAATTAACTTGGCTGTAACAAGTTATGCAAATACATTGATGTCCTCCTACTGCATCTCAATATGCACAAGATAGATAAACTAGTACTACTGACTTCTTTTAGTTCATTGAAAAAATAGTTTGTGTTTATATAGCCTGATCAATTATGTGTGCTTGCATCTCATAATCTTAGCAAGTAATTAGAAGATATCAATATGCAATATATGTTAATCTTCTATTATCTTGTTTTGAAATTCTGTATAAATGTTTTATTATTGTTCTTTCTCCTTAAAATGGTAAAAAGGCAGAGGCCAGGTGTTCAGTCCCCTGGCCTGACATCCTGGCCCCTTCCCCAGGGAGCGCTGAGACAGCAATTGAGACTGGGTGTGGTGACATGGGCTTATAATTGTAGCTCGTGGGAAGCTGTAAACAGGTGGATCACTATGAGTCTGATCTATGTAGTGAGACCCTGTAGACCCAGTACAAAAAAAAAAAGGTACAAAAAAAGATTAAGAAAATAAATATAAAAATTTAAAGCATATTCAAAATAGAGATACTGATGATTATGATGATGGTGATGACAATAAAATTAAAGTATTATCCAGATAGAGGTAAATTTAATTTGAATACATGAATAAAATTAGCTTTAAACTCAAGGCTATAATTACATTCTTAACGAATGTTCACAGCAAATGACTAGATATTACTTAATGTTTATGCACATAATTTGAAATATCATGAGAATACAAAGAAAATCCTGAAAATACACCACACAATTTATCAAAACTAACCTATCAGATTTTTAGCATGTTCTCAGTCTCACAGATAGAATAGATGAAAGTAAATAGGAATATAGA
>PVKA01003387.1:29842-110527 GCA_004027165.1 Ctenomys sociabilis
CAGAAAAGTATAAAAGTATAAAAATGAAGTATACATCGTGAGCCCATAATATTAAGCTGAGCTGTAAATGGATATGGTCGACAATTTCTTTGAATAACTCCCTATGGTTGCAGAATGCTGGACTGTGTTGGATTGTGGTGTCGAGTTCAAGCACCTAAGGTAGTTGAATGTCAATGGAGTGCCCACTTTTGACAGGTGTGGACAAAGGAAGGGTTGTAGAAAGAAAAAATCATGATGTGTGTGTATAGACGGTACAGTTGGGATAGATAACGCTGTGCTTCTACATAATTCTATGATAGGCAAGATCTGCACTAATGGTGGTTGGACAGGATATTATGTCGGCTTTTAGTGCTATGGTCATCCACTAGGTAAATAATTATTGAATCATTGATATAATTCAGCTATAAAAAAGCCTGTATATATAATATCATGTATGCACCTTGTACAATACCAAAACGTTATGAAAACAGTTTGCAATGTACTAATTCATCGACTCTGTATGGTTAAGGTGTTTTGAAACTGTCTGATTGACATTTGTATTTTTTTTTTTTTTTTGTCTTTTTTGAGACAGGGTCTCACTATGCAGTTCAAGCTGGCCTTAAGCTCACTTTGTAGCTCAGGCTGGTCTTGAACTTACAGCAATCCTTCTGCCTCAGCCTCCCAAGTGCTGGGATTACAGGCATGCGCCACCATGCCCGGCTGACATTTGTATTTTAATAAAATAAAAATAAATGGAAAAAAAAAAGAACCTGAAAGATTAAATAAAGTTTGAAAGGTACAATAAAAAAAAGGAATATAGAGGAATATTATCATGTAAAAGTTGATTTATAGATGAGAATTTTTATCTTACAACTAAAAATGCTGATTTTTTTCAAAATATATTGGCATATCTTACTGTGTCATGAGAACTTTGAAAAAGAATATAAGATGCCCAGACATGTTCTTTAACCCCAACAAAATAATCTCAGGAATTAATTAAAAATTTCTTAGTAAAATATACAAGTAGACACTTGAATTTAAAATAATAGCGAAACGTTAAATCAAACAAACACTTCAATAAATTCTAGGCCAAAGGAAAAATAAAGGTCAGTCAATAATAATGCTACTCCACACGAAGTTTAGCTGAAGCTGTACTTGAAGCGCGTCATAAAGCCAGCTGAACCCAGAAGCAAGGAGTGGTGAGGGAATCTGCCCCCCCCAAGTCTGGCAGCAGAGCCCACTCCGTGAAGGGAAGGACGGGGAGAAGAAAGGTTGATTCAGAAAACACAAGTCATGGTCTCTCCTTTTCTCTCCTTCCTTCTCTAAGTAGAAAACTATAATTGTGAAATACTATTTAAAAAACAGTAAATAAAAGTAAATGAACAAAAGATTCAAGCCAAGGAAACAAAGCGGAAATTGTTTGGGGAAAAAAGCCTAAATTGATTTATCAGAAAACCGAGTTCAACAGGTGGTTCTCTAAAACGCATGACACAGTAGAACGTTCGCAATATAATCAAGGGAGAAAATGAAAAGTACTAATATATATATATATATATATATATATATATATATATATATATATATATATATATATATATATATATATATTTGGTACAGGGTCACACTGTGCAGCTTGGACTTGTCCTGGTCTTCCTATTTTCAGTCCCCCAGCGCTGGGATTGCAGACGTGCGCCCCCATGCCAGGTCTTGGTGGGCTGTGGGAGCCAGGGGGCAGAGCTGAAGCAGCCTGCAGTACTGGGATGGAACCTCAGTCCCTGTCCTTGCCCAAGCAGGTGCTTAGTTCCTGAGCTATCTTGTTGGCTCTTA
Source organism: Ctenomys sociabilis (assembly GCA_004027165.1). Classification (NCBI taxonomy): domain Eukaryota; kingdom Metazoa; phylum Chordata; class Mammalia; order Rodentia; family Ctenomyidae; genus Ctenomys; species Ctenomys sociabilis. The sequence continues at coordinate 31,649 of PVKA01003387.1, forward strand.
TGAAGTGATTTTAAGAAGTGCATAACCTAGTGTATCACCCATGAGTTTTCTGTATTTATTCCCCTTGTGGATCCTCTGGGATTAATTCAGTAAAGCCTGAAACACAAAGAAACAAACAAAAAGAGATCTTTCCTGTAGAACCTTGCACAGAACCCCACCACTTCTTCCAGCCCAAATGGCTTTACTGAATTAATTCAAGTAGACACTTGAATTTAAAATAATAGCGAAACGTTAAATCAAACAAACATTTCAATAAATTCTAGGCCAAAGGAGAAATAACACTTGTTTCTTTGTTTTTTGTTTTTTTATTCTCTGTTTTCTCATTTTCTGCCCCTAGGCAAACTCTTGGCAATAGCAGCCAAGGATCTGCAGGAGCCAAAAGTCAGAGGAAATACCTTTTCCTACTGGAGGCATTGTAAACCCAGCAAGATGAGGCAAAATGTTCTTATCCTCCAGCGTTTTGGCCTAGACATAAGCAGAATCACAGAAATGTGCAGGAAAACAGGATAGCTCAAGTCCCACTTTTTGCAGCAAAGGACTGAAAGAACCAGAGTCCCAGAAAACCTAAAGTAATGAGAGAAATCTCAGTAGAAAGTGATTTGGAAACTTCTGAGCTCACTCCTGAACTGCTTATGCATGGATCTATCATTATTAATTCCTGAACTCTCAATAAAACTTCTATCATGCAGGAGAAAATATAAAAAGGATGAAGAATTGAATAAAACCTTTAAAACTACAGTAACTGAAATTAAAAATATACTAACTGATTTGGATAGTAGATTTGAGTTAACATAATAAGGGAGTACTTAAATTCATACAAATGCATTTTCACACACTTAAGAAAAATCTGATTTACTATGCTGAATGGAAAAGAGGCTCCTTTGCAACAAAAAAAAATGCATACAGTACGGTTCCATTTTTATGTAATTCCTAAAATGACAAAATGATGATAAAGCAAAGGTCAATGGCTAGGGATGAGGTGAAGGGCGACATACAGGCCACTTGGAGTAATGGGGATATCTATGCCCTTATTGTGGTTGTGGCTACAAGAAACTGTTTCTGCATTTGAATTTATAAAACTGGACACATAAAAAGTCAATTCTACCATATGATGATTCTTAACATAATTTTACAGTAACTGAAGGTTCTCCTCCAAACAGGAATGGTGGTGCTAGAGTTTGTCAATAGGAAATTGTCTCTTCTGGTTCCTTCATATTTCACACACTTACGAGATAAGAAAAAATTGAAAAGAAATGATTTTTGCATGCCACTGCTATCATTATTGCTATTATTTACTTAGTGTACAACACCTTTCAGGATAGAAGATAAGAGGTTGGTTCCATCTTTGACCTCAGAGGCAATATTTAGAAAAATATGCTGCTCTTCATTATAGGCTGAAAATGATGAAAGATGCTACCTGCAAGCAGACATGAGGACTGATGGTGTCAGAGAATCCAGAAGGCCCTTCAGTGCTCATTCTAGAAGTCATTTCCTAGAACACCTGGGGAAAGCTAGGAAATTCAAGGAGAAGGGCAGTGTTTAGAGGAGACTTCTTAGCTGTCGGACTCTGACATACATATCTCCCTGAGCATCTTAGGTGCTGTGCCTCGAAATACTGCATGGAAAATGCTCAACACGTGTGCTCTTCAGATGCAAGTCCACACAGCTTACCCAAGGAAGAGCTGCACTGTTCAGAAATGTGCTCCCGATGCTTGGATCTTGTAGGCAAGAATACCTAATTTCCTGAAGACTGTGTTCTTTTAGAGGTAAAGATACTATCTATATAGAGGGGGAGCAAATAAATACTATGTGGGATATTAAGTGTGAAAGCCATTAGGATATCCCACATTGGACTTTAACCACCCTGGGGACCATTTTTATTTAAAAGAACTCTCGGACTCTGGCATACGTATGTCACCATGTAGAGTGGCCAATTAATGCCCACATTGGTAGACTGAGAGAAAGACATGAGGAATGATTCCAACAGGATGATCTGTCTCCCTATTTGCCTAGAAAGGTAAAAACAAGCTGGACAATAATTTCTAAAGCTGGGATGGCCAGCATATTATGCAGAGGAGGCCACCTACTGATCAGATCCAAAGTCCTTTCACTCCTTCTTCTGGGATTGGTCAAAGGCTCAACTTCATTCAGTGGAAATCAGAAACCAGTTAACCTGAGGAGTGCATCACAGACAGAAGGGCCAGGGCATAATGAGAATAACGAAAGATCACGTCTGCATCTTGTACTATGAAGAACCTCTACGAAGACAATATGCAATGTATTAGTTATTGAAACTGTCCAACTAATTTGTTTTGAAACTGTCTCATTGCTATTTGTTTCTCAATAAAATTAATTTAAAAGCTAAAATTAAAAATTAAAAATAATAAAAGTGTATATTCAAAAAATTATAATGTAACCCAAAAAAAAAGAAAAGAATGAAAGAGTGGCCTGCCTTTTCTCACATTTGCATTGCTGGCCAAGAATAACACATTGGGACAAGTTGGAATGGCATGAAATGAAACAAAATGAAATGAAATAAAGAAATGAAATGAAGGGCTGGGGAGATGGCTCAGTGGAATAAGCGCTTCCCTGGCAAGTGCAAGGGACTGAGTTCAATTCCTGATTCTGCCAAAAAAAGAAAGAAAGAAAATAAAAGAAATGAAATGAAATGAAGAAATGAAATTCAGTTTATTTCTTCAAGTATAAAGTGGAATATAAAGGGATAATCATTGTATTCATTTATGAAGCTATTTGGCAAGAGGAAATGAGGTATAGTATATAAAATAATGGGTATTTTTAGATGTTTTATATGTGCCTAGCATTCTACTCATATTTAAAATATTTTATTTATTTATTTATTTATTTATTTATTTATTTATTTATTTATTTATGTGTTTATTTACTGTCAGGGATTTGCCATATAAATGGCATCTTTATTTCACTTAGAAAAAAATGTGCAAAGTGGTCTATTTCAAAGCTCAGTATGTCTTTGTTATGTTCACAACAAAAAGATATTTTTATGAAATATAGTCACAAGGTGGCATCTTCCTCCTGTCACTGGTGTTGGCTACTCTGATTCACTGACACACTTACCGATTTAAAAACAAAACTAAACACAATCCCTAGTAAAGCAGGGAAAACAAAATTTTTCCTGCCCTGCTCCTATCCCTAGGTTGAATTCTTGATGCCTCAAAGAGTATCGTTGCTGTCGTTGACCTATGCTTTCTTTCTCAGTCCCCCTCCAAGTTTTTCCAAAAGCAGAAGTTTTTTTGGTTTTTTTGGTTTTTTTTTTTTTTTTTTTTTTTTTTTTTTTTTTTATGGTGACTGCTTTAAGTGGAAAGATAATTACAGTGAATGGTGTATAAAGGTGACATCCCCAACTCCGAGACAGGTCCCAGTGGGTGCACTACAGGAATTGAGGTTCTGTTTCTATCAAGCCAGCCCTGGGACTGAGCCAGAATCCAGGAGGAAAGAATATGATGCACCCTTAGCTCCCTGCTAAGGTCACCAACACACACACACCCAAAGTTGATTTCCTGAGATGAAGCCAGGGCAGTTTTTCTCAGTTCAGCTCCAGACTGTCATTTTGTTTGTGCTGTTTGTCAATCTTAGTGTTTGGCAAGGTGAGTTCTCACTAGTCCTGTGTACAGTCCTGTGGTGTAGCTCAGGATCACCTGGCTCAGCAGTACTGACATTTTGTGACTGATGATTCTGTTGTAAGTACTGTCCAGGCCATTGCAGGATTAGCTGCATGCATCCCTAGTTCCCACATACTGGATTCCAGTAGCCCTTATACCACCCCTCAACCAAATATCTGCAGACATTGCTCAGTGTTTCAAAGATGAAGTGCAAATCAGCTCCCCTCACTAAGAACTCTGGCTTTAGAATACAATAGATGATACTCAGGCACACACAGGTGAGTGCCAACAAGTTTGAATTACAATCTTAATAGCATTCAAGTAAGATTGTTTTCTGTCTCTGGCATGTTGCTACTATTAATTTGTGGACATTTGGCATAGCTGCACTGATCAGCACACTGGAAACACTGCCACACCATGATAAACATATGCTGTCACACTTACTATATGTGAATGAGCTGACTGAGATTTCATCTGCCTAGCCCTCTCATATTTAATATCATCAGTTTATTTTATTTTATTTTTTTTTGTCTTTTTTGAGACAGGGTCTCACTGTGCAGTTCAGGCTGGCCTTAAGCTCACTTTGTAGCTCAGGCTGGTCTCGAACTCACAACAATCCTCCTGCCTCAGCCTCCCTAGTGCTGGGATTACAGGCATGCGCCACCACGCCCGGCTCAATATCATCAGTTTAAATATGAGGTATTTACTGAGATGGCTAATAAATATTTCTCAATGTGACTATGAAGACATACATATATATTTATATGTTAATCTGTATTTTAAAATATTTTTAAAAGTAACTATTTTAATGTCACTGGTTCTTTGTGCTAAGAAAGACAAGATTCCAGGATGGGCTGAGATTTTTAAAAAATTTAAAAAATAATTTATTCTAATTCTCACTAATGCTCAGTTATAAAGTCCCACTAAAATTGGACACTATGTTCTACACAATTAATCGAAGTCTTACAGAAATGTAGCAGGCATCTCATGTCTTCCAACGACAACCCAAAGGGGTTGACAATTGCCTTATGAACCTCTGCTTACAAGTAACAGGCATCTGACTTCTTTCTTCTCACTTAAACAAAAATGAATTTTTTCAGTCAAACAACTAAACTATGGAAAGGGTAGGGTGGTACAGCTTGTCCCAATAAGCCCTGAAAAGAAAGTTAAGAAGTACTTACATGTTCAGAACTTTTCTTACTTCCACTTCTCTTTGTATGCTACATTTAGTCTTTTATTTCCCAAATAATTTAAAAATTTTAATAGTGTTTGGTGTACATATTGGTTATACCCATCGTGGGGAGTTGGCACATGTATGTACCGCATCTTAATTCCTTATACTGCTTCCTCCCTTTCCCTTTCCACTTCCATCTCTTGATTCCCTTCCCATTTGGAATTAAGTGGGAAGGTCAGAAAGGCCTTATAAATAAATTGATTTGTAAATCTTTCCTGCAAGAAGCTCATAAATTTCAGAACAGCCTAAGCATCCCAGAGTTTTAAGGCCATTTTGCTTTTTGCATTCAACCATCTACTCGTTATGTGACTTAATAGAGCAATTATTTGTGCTTTTCACCAAATATTTTTAGTTTTCTGCTCTCTGAAAATATGTTAGGTTTGTCCTTCCCTGCTCCCTTTGAGTTGGATATGACCATGTGATTTGCTTTGAATTCATTGTGTGAGCAGAACTATTTCTTGATTTGAGGAGGCACCTTCCAGAGCCAATGTAAAATTCACTATGTTGTCTTTCCTCTGCCACTGTGTTCATCATGGGATAACTTAATAATGCAGACTCCATAGCAACAGGTTTGAGTGTATTAGGATCAAAATCAGCAGGATGTGACAGGAACGCTCAGAGTAAAAGAGATAAACAATCTAGGATAACTACACTGGTGGTACACCAAGAAGTCTAGAGAGATCCAGGCTTCACCCTCTTTAAACTGTGACCATCATTCTCCCGGTCCACCAGTATATTCATGGTCTAGACAGAAAGATGGAGTAAAGAATGAAAGGAAGAGACAAAAGATAGATGATAGTGGGTGTCTTCTTTTAAAGAAGTCTTCTGGAATCTAGTATTCAGATCCTGCCTAGAATGTTCTATGTGATCATATCCAGCTGCAGAAGATCCTATGAAACAGAGTCTTTATTTTAGTCACCTTGGTGCCCATCTGAAACTCAAAACCATAATGGTGGATGAAGGGATGAGCATGTATCCATACCTACTTCAATGCACTTCTGCTTTTAAGTAGTGGTGGTGGTTTTTGCTACTGCTTTTAGGCCCGAGATTGGGGGTAAGACTCTCCTTTTCTCAAGTGATAAGTCTGAGACACACTGAGCTTTTCCAAATACAAAGGGGCCTAACAGATAGAGTTGGAAAGAGAAAGGGAAGAGGAAGTAAAAATAATTGTTGTGTTACACGCATGTGCCACCTCCCCTTGATAACTGTAACCATTACATACATTAAACAAGCATGTCATGATAGCAATGTGTAATACAAAGCCATGCTTGAATACCTCTCATCTTTGTCTTCTAAATACATACCTTTTTTAATGTCTCATCAATTATTATTATACTCACATTAAAATAAATTTTTAGAAAAAGTAAAAAAAGGACAAGAAAAAGAAAATTAAGGTTTCATAAAAGCAAGTAGTAATATTCAATTATTTTTCCAGTCTTGCAACAATATTTGTTGATCTGAGCAACAGATTTGATTATAAAAATAGATAATTTAGTTATTCTTGTTTTGCAAATCTATAACATATGTATTGTTGTGTGTTACCCTGATTCTGTCTTTATTTCTATTTGTTGTTGTTTTTGTTTCTACTCTTCAAAATAAAATTAAATTAAATTTAAATTTTTTAAAAATTATTTGAAAGGAAAAGAGGAACTGTAGCACACGAAGAGAAGTGGAAGTGGGAGAATTTCTGAGGACCTAATTAGCTCTTGACTTCCCCTTCCAGACCTTTTTAAAATTAGCTCTACCACCCTGTCTTTTCCAGACTTTTGTTGCTTGAACAAAGAAATCCTTTTTTGTTTAAAGAAGGTGGAGGCCTATTACTTGCAACCAAAGGTTCCCAAGGGAATTGTCAGCCTCCTGGGTTGTTGTGGAAAGCACACAAGCTGGTGCCCCCACACCACCCTAGTTGCTAGAGTGCCTCACACACAAGGGTCTTGACATGCTAGCTCTTGGTGATGTGCTGCAAATCACACAGAACAGATGAAATTTGGAAAAGGAAATCTTAGCATTCCTAGGAAGCTTTAGCTACTTTTCCCTCTTCTCCATCTTGTGATCATCCTGTTTTGTAATTATTTACAAAATTTTAGACACATCAAGCTTTTGAAAAACTATAACAGAGTCTGGCTCACCTTTTAATCCTCAGTATCTAACATGCTGGTAGATAGTAAAAGATCAATAAATATCAAAAAATAAGGACTTGGAGAACATGGGTGATTAAAGGTTCTGATAATAGCAACCAGCAGTTTTTACTACATGCTTTGGTCTTATAAGTACTGTCCTGGGACCTAACTAACTTTTTTTTTTTCTCTCTTTCTTAGGATTTAATTTTTACATTAACCCTTAATCTGCTGACTGTGCCATTTTCTAAATGAGCAATCTGGTGTCATAGTAACAGAACTGGTAAATAGCAGGGCCAAGATTTCAGCTCAGGCAACTTGAGGCCAGAGCCTTAATATTTCAACTGATATTAATACACTGTGACATCCCTTGCAGATAGTTCATCAGATTTACATGGAATTAAACCATTCACTATTAGAGATGGAGGAAATCTCCAGGTCGCTGAATTGCATCACAAAAGAGCTGCTAAAACTAAGCCAGGAATTCTGGTAGTTTACATAACTGCAAGGGCCAATCCACAAGGATCGCCTGACTCCTAGCTGGACTGTTTTCAGCTAAGGGCTTCACCTCTCATGCAAAGCATGTGGCTTCCTCACACTTGTACCCCTAAGGGATCTTGCTCTGGAAAGTAATCACCCTGGTGGCAGCTTGTGCTTCCGAGCAGATACATGTCTCATACTACTCAAAGTTAGATACATCGCACCTACTGAAATAGGTCGAGGAAGAAATGAACTGGGAAAAGGGATCCTGACTCATAGTGCAGAATTCCCCATAAACTTCTCACTCTCAGAAAAGGCTTTCCTGAATTTGGAAGGAAACGTCTGATCTAGCAAGCCCCACCTTACAGCACTTGGCAGGATCAGTCATAATTGTGCATATGTCTTATGTGAATGTCTGGTTGATGACCACATCACTTGTTACCTTATAAGTTTCTTGAATACAAGATTTATGTCAACTTCTGTTCCTTCTCATGTTCTTGGCGCCTAACATAGATCTCGCACATACAATACTGTGCACTCAAAAACTACTTTAAGTCAAGGAAAGAATAAACAGTTGAATAAATAAATGCCCAAATGAAGCAGTAGGACAAATCCTCCCTACAGAAAGCGGAAATGTAAGCCCTGTGCGGTGCCATCTGAGGAGACCCTTAGAAGTCTGCACACTGTCAGTGAAATCCCCAGCAGGAAGGTCAGACAGATACCTACTCAGCAAGAGCTGGGGGACCCAGAGGGATGGAAAAGAAACACGAAAGGTGAGCAAGCAGTTTTCAAAAGATGCTTTCAACTCCGTGGCCAGTACATGTGTGTGTGTTTTCTTCTACAAAGTGTTTCCAATTACTGTGGCACTCTCGGTATCTGGATCCATCTCCAGTGAATTCCTCTGCAGCTCCTGCCAGACATATGGGATCAATCAGGGCTCCGGCGCTGGTGAGCTTGCTGCGGGAATGTTGACAGTCTGACAGACGCGGGTTCTGGTGTCATGGAATCTCAGAGTCTTTGGCTGGGTCCAGGGAGAAGAATGAGAGGGGGAGGAGAGAGATAGAGGCAGAGATAGACGTAGGAGAGAGCAGAGTGGAGAGGGAGAGACAGCGGAGAGCGAGGGAGAGGGAAGGAGGAGTGTGGGGGATATTTCTGACTGCCCACTTTCCTTCAAACATTTTATAGGCTTCAGGGAGAGGGAGGAGAGAAGTAAGGGAAAAAAAGAGGAGAGCTGAGAGAGCGTGCCGTTCCCTCCGATCCCTGAGCTGCCAAGGAGTCTGGATTTTGTCCCCAGTGTCAGATGAAAGGGCGCTGAGGCTCGCGGCCGCTGTCCCCTCTGCGAGCCGAGCTGCCGGGCGCCTCTCCCCGCCCGGGCCGCCGCCTCCTGCGCTCCGGGGCGACCGCTCCGTCGCCAGCGCAATGTGGCCGCGTCTGGCCTTTTGTTGCTGGGGTCTGGCGCTCGTTTCGAGCTGGCCGACCTTTCAGCAGATGTCCCCGTCGCGCAACTTCAGCTTCCGCCTCTCCCCCGAGGCCGCCCCCGGGGCGCCCGGCCGCCTTCCCTCCGTGCCACCCGCGCCCGGCGAGGAGGAGGCGGCGGACAGCAAGGTGGAGCGGCTGGGCCAGGCGTTCCGGCGCCGCGTGCGGCGGCTGCGGGAGCTCAGCGAGCGCCTGGAGCTCGTCTTCCTGGTGGACGAGTCGTCCAGCGTGGGCCACGCCAACTTCCGCAGCGAGCTCAAGTTCGTCCGTAAGCTGCTGTCCGACTTCCCCGTGGTGTCCACCGCCACGCGGGTGGCCATCGTGACCTTCGCGTCCAAGAGCAACGTGGTGCCGCGCGTCGACTACATCTCCTCCCGCCGTGCGCACCAGCACAAGTGCGCGCTGCTCGGCCGCGAGATCCCGGCCATCACCTACCGCGGCGGCGGCACCTACACCAAGGGCGCCTTCCAGCAAGCCGCGGTAAGGCGAGGCGCGCACCCCCACCCCGCGCGCGCGCCCCTGGGCCCTCCCCACGCCCCGCCGCGCGCCCCTCGTGCCCCCGGGGTCGGCCTCGGGCAAGGCGAGTCTCTCGTCCCCATCCGCAAACCCTCTCCCGCTGTGGTGGGGTCCGATCGCTGATGGAGTTCAAGGGCTTAGACTGGCGACCTGTCAGGCTTCCTGAGTCTTAAGTAGGATTAGCAAAGGCGCTGTTAAGACGCCGCTCGCATTTTCCACTCCTAGCCACGGACTGTCTCCAAGCTGAACCAAAAAAAATACGATTTCCACAATGTGTCTAGAGGTAGGATGTGTCACAACCTGAACGTGTCCTCAAGTCCTTTTTTAAAAACAAGTTAGATTATTCTTCCAGTAGAACCTGCAGAGCCTTCATAGCTTGATTCAAACCCTTTATAAATTTTTAGCATGTAAGACAAGACAAGCCAGTTTGGGATAATGGACTTTTACAAAATGTTTCTTAATTGCACAGTGGTAGGTGATCAATAGGAAGTAATTTGGAAATATAGATGCGTCTGATCTATAATAGGAACACAGTGTGGAATGAATGAAAGAGGAGGAGGAGGAAAGAGAAAAGCACAATTATATCACTTGAACATGCCACTGTTTATGGATGTCTAAAGTATGCATATTCGTACATACTTTAGGTAGGTTGGCATCTTGCAGCTGTGTAATGCACAATTTTCAATAGTTTTATATTGGCTGGAGCCTATGCCATTGGATGCAAGTGCCAGGGTTTACTTTGCTAACAGCCTCTTGTTGGATCCTTGGAAACACGTACATCTGTAGATCATTCTGATGACTTTAAGAAGTTTTTGATTTCTGAATTAAAAATTATGAAACATTTAACTATTTAACTACTTGCTATTTATGGTCTGCTTTTCCTTTGGAGAGTTGTGTAATGCAATGGCTTTGCTAAATGCAAATCGGTAGCTAAGTAAGGAGGTGCATACCTGTGATCCCAGCGTTTGAGAGGCTGAGACAGGAGGATCTTCATGAGCGCAAAAGCAGCCTTGGCTACATAGTGAGTTCAAGGTTACCGACCTGCATAGTAAGACCCTGTCATAAATAAATAAATAAATAAATATAAGTATAACATAGGATAATTGTAATATTTTTGCCAATTCGACAGGGGAATAAAGAAATAATCTTAAATGCAATTTATTTTTGAAGATGAGCATTTATTTTCACATCTACTGAACATTTGCATTTTCCTTTTGATAGTTATCTTGCCATTATTTTTGCTTTCTTGAAACTATAATCCTGTTTCTTTCTTCTTGATGATTCATAAAAGCTCTTTATGTATTAAGGCAGTAACATTCTTTGTATATGATGCAAACATTTTTTCAGTTCATTGCATTTTGCTTTTATTCATGGCAGTATCATTAGATGGGTGATTTGCATTTTTGTGTGCTCAAATCCATCAAATTTCTATATGCTCAAATCCATCTAAGATCTTATATTTGCTTATTTTTAGAGTGGCTTTTTTGTATCCTAATTTGAAAAGGTAGCTGCCCATTCAACAGTCTACTCCATTTGGAACTTTTCAGGGGTATAGTAAAACAAGGATATTTATCTTTTTAAAGTAGGTAATCAGTTGTCCTGGAACCAATTGCTTAATAGTCAATCTCCCTTTTCCAGTTTAATTGAATGCCTCTTCTACCAAACACAAAATGTACATTGCTATTTGCTCTCCTTGTGGCTTTCTGTTTTATCCTATTATTTATTTTATCCTATTATCTATTTTATTTTTAAATGTCACCAAAATAATTCAACTCTTGGAACTTGACACCATACAGTATGTAAATACCTGACAGTACAAATTCTCTTCCCTTTCTTCTTACCTATGTTTTTACCTGGGTTGATAGTACCCACCTATTACCTAATGTGATTCATTTTCACAGATCCCAAATGAGATCCGTAAGGGTTTTTGTTTGGTTTGGTTTTATGTATTTACTCGTTGTAGAGTCTCACTACACAGCTTGGACTCATGGTGATCCTCAAGCTTTCAGTCTCCCCAGCACTGAGATTATAGGCATGAGCCACCACCCTGGATTCTGGCTCGATCAGCTTCCCCTGGGGGTTGGGTTGGCATGGCATGTGGTAACAGGGATCAGCGGTTCCTGCACTTGCCTAAGCAGGAGCTTTAGTCCACTGAGCTATCTTGCTGGAGCCCAATAAGGGATTTTATTTCAATACAAACAATTAAATTAAAGGACTAGCCAAATAGTTCAGCAGATTAAAGCACCTGCAACCAGGTGCAAGGGCCAGGGTTTCGGTCCCAGGCCTGCTGTGTTGGCCCAGCCCCCAGGGCAAACTGAGACAGCAATTGAGAGTGGGCGTGGTAGCACACACCTGTCGTCCCAGCTCTTGGGAGACTGTAAACAGGCAGATCACTATGAGTCTGATCTAGGAGTGAGACCCTGAACACCCTGTAGACCCTTCCCTAAAAAAATACAAAAAGTTAATTAATTAATTGAATGCTATTACATTTTGATAATAGTTATCTCAAAAGTATGTTATGTCCATTTATAAATGTTCTTTTTACATTAACCAATAAAGTGGTGGAATTTTAGAAATTAAATCCTGCATATATTTTTGAAACTAATAACAAATTGATTCTATTCAGTGATGCCGTTCATTAATGACACCTTTTACCTTATGTCTTAAGCAATTGTTGAAGTATCTAAGCATTTTTGACTTTTTATGTGTGTTCCCTGTATTGATATTTTCAGGCAGTCTTGCTATGTTGAGCTAACTGGCCTTGAAGTCCTGGGCTCCAGGGATGTGTCTGTCTCAGCCCCCCACATATCTGCAGTACAGAAATGTGCCACTCACCTAGTGCTCTGGACTCTTGTTGAGGTCTCCTTGGTTTATTTTTTTCTTTGACTCTTTTAGAATACATTTTATCAATAATAAATAAATATTGTGGAAAATTAATCAGAAAATTTCAGTGGTGCATAGCTTTCTCCACTTTTAGTAATTGTTTGGTTATTGGATATATTTTCATATATCCACATGTGTCATATATAAGAGAGTAATCAAATTGAGTGTAACAATGTAACTTTCTATCCCACCAAATTTTAGTCTTGTTTCTATAAGAAATACTCTTCTTTAACATTTTTTATGGTCACCCAGGTTTCAATGGTACATTATTTGTCATATCACTAATCATTTCATTAGTGCAATTTTTTATTTATTTTGCCTTTTTTGAGACAGGATATCTCTATGAAGTGCAGGCTGACCTTGAGCTCACTTTGTAGTCCAGGCCGGTTTTGAACTTTCCACAATCCCCTTGCCTCAGCCTCTTGAGTGCTGGTATTACAGAGGTGTGCCACCACACCTGGCCATTAGCACAAACATTTGAAGTGGCATTAATGAATCAAAAAGTATGCACATTTGTCTATTTATTTTTCAATCTTATATTTTTAATTCAAAGTACATGTAATTGCGTGTTGTATTGAGTTTTATGTACCCAACAGAGTGAGTTTTAATATTACTTACAGACATTTGTCATGATCCACGCAATACAGACAGTGCGCACATTTTTAAGGCCAGTGATACACTTGTCAGGTTGGCCTATCAGAAATGGCACAAAATTGAGCACTCAGATGCAGTAGATTAAAGCAGCGGGGACCCAGAGTACGGTACCCAGAGTGCAGACCAGCCAGCACAGGCTAGATGGCTCCCAACTTTGTATGTGGGACATGGTCCTGTGTGCATATTTTTTGAATCAGTCATGCCGCTTCAAATGTTTGTGCTAAAAGCCAGGTATGCTGGCACACCTCTGTAATACCAGCACTCAAGAGGCTGAGGCAGGAGGACTGTGGAAAGTTCATTTCAACAATTAAATTGCATTTCCCTGAGTGAGGTGGGCCTCTTTTCTTCCCATGTAGTGTGACCTTACATAGCTCTTACATTTTTTATACCTTACCCTTTAATATTTTGGAATTATTATCAGTTTCTCATCTGAAGGTGGCTATTTGTCTAATGGACTTGCAAGATCTTTTTAAATCTCAGTGATAATAGCCCTCAGGTGCCAATTATGTGCCAAGTATTCTTTTGTTTATGGTAGCATCTATTATTTTATCCACTTCTGTCTCTACTTGTCATTTATATTTTATCATTTTGCATATACTTATACAGGCTTTTTGCCTTTCAGAGATGAAAAGAGTAGAGACAAATGCTGCTTATCGAAGCAGCTGTACCAGGCAGAGTTTGGTCTTGCAGACTAATTTCCTAACCCAGCCTCCACTCCAAGTATGCATTAAGCCCTCATGGCTGTCTTACTCTGAACACAGTTCATTGTCCACCTCTCCACGGAAGAACCCGATTGCACGAGGGGAAAGCTTGCCATAAGCAGCTGTTTGGTTGGCTAGGGTTGTGCCTATAGTTTTGGAGGACGCAGCTCCAAAACAGTGGAAGTACTCCGTGCTTGCCTCCAGGCCTGCGCTATCTATGCAGACCTGCGCCGTCTGTCTTTCACTTTCCAGACACTATGTCCTGCCTTGGAAAGTGACAATGCCAAAACGGTCCCCACTGCTTTAATCTACTTGTAATCCAACAAGCAAAGATTTCTCTAAAGTGTGTGCTAACTGGATTGCTCCTTACCTATATTTTTCTGTCACATTATGGTTAGGTTATAACAAGGTGCAGGAGAAGGGCAGCTGGACCCCATCCCTGTGCAGCCTGAAACCCTACTTGTCTTTTCTGTAGTTTTCCAAGCTTCTGATGGACATTCTTAGATATAAAAACATGACTTGTAGAGAAAATTGATAAACGTTGTCTACCATTCAGGAATTAGCTTGAACATATTTGCACAGAGCTCAGACAAGCATGTTTTATTACAGTTAATTTGAAAATGCTAATGTTTGTAGTTTGGATTTAGATATAAAACTTTTATATCTTCTGTGGAAATGACACCATTCATCAGATTCCCACAAGTGTGCCAAATAGAGACCCTTGGTCTTTATATGAAACTTAAAATCAAGGACTTTTTAGGCTACTAATTATTTTCCCTAGGAAAATCAGTTTTGTAACCTTTTCTATGTAAAACTCTTTGCATACACAACTTTACATACATTTTCATAAGCATATAGAAAAGCATATAAATATATACTTGAGAGCATTCAGTTACTCCTCACAATTCAGACTCCTTATTCTTTTTATGCAAAGTCTTAAAATATAGCATTTTCTTTACCTACACAAAGTTTGCTGTTATCTCTCAGGATATAAGATTGACTACACGAAAAGGATAACAATTTCATCTTTAAATTCAGTGTCAGACTTTTACAACCTCATGGGAGTGTGAGGGTGGAAACCTGCTATTAACACACTGGATTTGAATGAATGAACTCTATTTCTGATGCTCCTGCCAGCATTCATTGAGAAGTGTGCTGGCTTAGGCAGTGACTGCAGGTAGCATGGACCTTTCCAGAGGCCCAGGCAATAACCTGAGGGCAAGATATATCATCTTTAATCTAATTATGTGGAAACCTTTTGCAAAATCAATGAAAAGCTCTTCAGCTTTTCCTTTCTGGGGAATGATTGTTTATAACAACCTCTCCTCTTGGTTTTTCTTTCTGCTATGTATTTAAAAACTGCCTTCCTACACTGCTCCTTTTGATCTGGGCCCACTGTGAGCATCAGTCTCTATGTATCCTAAGAATTTCACATCACAAGAAAATGACATATTTTCAATCCCATATTTTTTAAAAAAATCTGTTAAACAAACATAGCATTCAGCTTCCTTCGAAAAATATTCTGAGGGCCTGCAAGATAGCTTAGTGGACTAAGCACCTGCTTAGACAAGTGCAGGGCCTGGAGTTCGATCCTGGCTACCACAGGCCACTCCAGTCCTGTGCCCAGGTACACAGAGACTGGGCGTGGTGGTGCACATCTATAATCCCAGCATTGATGAGGCTGAAAACAGAGGATCACTCCAATTCTGAGCTGCATAGTGAGGCCCTGTACCAAATACATAAAATTTAAAAAAGAGAAATATTCTGTTTTTTGGCACACTGTTCCAGAGTGCCAAATATATGAACTAAAAGTGAGATGTCCTACCAAAACCCCAAGGCTTAGGTAGCCAGGATGCTGGGAATGGACAGGAGGAAGCTTTGGTAATTTTAAGGAGAGAACATGACCTATTCTATGCAGCCACACCTTTGCTTGGAGAGCAACCTCTTTCAGACTATGGGAAGAAAATTTCTGTTTGTTTTTCTAATAAAACCTGAGGATATGTGATTTGCCACTTGATTAAAACCCTCATGAAGAAAGTTGTTCATTGTATCTTTTTTGCATATAGCCTTTGTGCGTTTGGCAGTGGTTCTCCCGATGGAACCTGGTGCGCAGGAATGCTTGGCTTTCCATTTCCTGTAGAAAGATATGAGGGCTCATGCAATCTGAGCATACTCAGCTCTTATAAATTCAGAGCATGACTTTGATGGCAGGAATTTCTCAGTGCTGAAAAAGTTAAATCTCTCTATTCAGAAAAGATGTATTTCCAAATGGACCTCTGGAATGTGCTTTCTTTGGTTCATAAACATTTAAACAATTTTCATGTTGCCTTGAATTTATGTAGGAATTCTTTTACAATACTATCAAAACTGTAGAAGTATAGATTGAATGGAATGAATGAAGGTATGTAAAAATGTAGATACATATATATATATATATATATGTATGTATATGAATATTTCTAGACCAAAAAGGATACTAAAGTTTTAAATTTGAAATGCATTACTAATTAAAGTAAAAATTTCACTTCCTTTTAAATCAACCTGTTTTAAATAAAATATGCACATATTTTATTTACTAGCATTTTAAATTCCATGAATATAAGACACTATGATAAGTAATAAGTGTGTATACCTATTACTGTTGCTAAAGCTACTTACCATTACCATTATTGGTTGCTAATATTTTAGTGTGTTCGCTTAAAGCTCCTGACAGTGAATGCTCAGACATAGCCAAGGGCAGAACCTGCAGTGTCCTGCTTCCCAGCTGACAGATGTCTACATGCTCAAAGGATAGGGAATTTTCCACCAGTGACCTGGTGACACAGATGCATTTAGAAGGGACCTCTCTCAACAGAGACCAGGAAGAAGAATTATTCAATGAATGTATCTTGAGAACATACGCCTTTAATTTGTAAAGCATTTTGTAACTGCAAAGTGCTCTCATGATTTTTTTCGTCATAGTTTCACAGAAAATGCATAGATAACAAGAGATGTTGGCTAACTGAATACTAATCAGATAGCTAAGTGCCAAAGGAAAGCTGATTTAGTCTTCTAACTTGCTTCTGCCCTTATAGACGCATGTGCATATGTGCGCGCGCACGCACACACACACACACACACAGGCATTTTACTGTATCACTTCTGTGGATGAACCATATTAAAATTTAGGGAAAAGTAACAGATGCCATGTCCAGGGCCCTAAAGGTGCTCGTAAGATGTGCAGGCAACCTAACCCAGAGGATATGGCCATGGCTTTGAGGCCACATTCACCACATAGCATTATATTTATCTTTCGTCTTCCAATCATCCTTCTTTTTTAAATTCATTTTAATGAGACAAAAGATCAAATAGCAATGAAACAATTTCAAAACAGGGTTAGTAGGACACTTACAATAATTAACACATTGCATATTGTCTTGGTAGTAGTTATTCAGAGGTTCTCTAACTGCAATGGAGCACCCATCTCTGACAAAACAAAACAAAAAAGGGAGGATATTTTGGGAGCCACAGAAGCTAGAAAACTGATCAAATGTGTGTAGGAGGGACTATGCCTCAGTAATCTTCCTTTTTAACCCAATGATTTGAGTAGGAGTAGGTGTAGCCGAATGTAAAACACCTGAGGCACTAGTGGCTTGAATATGATAAACACTTATTTCTCTCCCAAATAAAGCAAACCTTGAGTAGGAATTGAGAGTTAACAAGGCAGATTACAAAAGCCAGGACCCAGATCCCTCTGTTTAGTTCAGTTCTATTATCCTTGTTCATCATGTGGTCTAAAATGGCTGAGGGTTATAGGGCTGGCAAATATCTCAGCGGATTAAAGCACCTGCAAGCAGGTGCAGGGCTCAGGGTTCTATCCGGGGCCTGCTATGCCTGCCTCACCCCAAGAAACACTGAGAGGGCGACTGAGACAGGGCATGGTGGCGTGCGCCTGTAATCCCAGCTCTTGAGAGGCTGCAAACAGGAGAAGCACTACAAGTCTGATCTAGTAGTGAGACCCTGAACACCCTGTAGACCCTGCCCTAAAACACAAAGAAAAAAATGGCTGAGGGCGATTCTACTGCCAAGACCCCATTTCAAACCCCAAGCAGGAAGGAAAATCAAAGTCCTATCTGTTTAATGAAGGAGGATCAGCGGCAATGCAGTACTTCCACACAGAACTCATTGAGGAAATAGTATGCAATCATTCACAAAGAAAAGATCGTACAGGAAGTGAAACTGCAAATCACGTGCCATATAAAAACCGACCTTATTGTTCACTTACTAAACATAAATGGACATTTCTCAAGAAATCATGGATTTCCTTGTGTTTTCTTTGGTAAGTTCTCGGATTAAGAAACCTCCATGACATAAAGGAATTACCTGTCGTGTATTGACTCTGATTTTGCCATAGATTTTTAAGGCCATTCACTGAATTTCTCCAGGCCATTATAGAGGGTGGATTTCTGGCTGAGTCTGTGACATGCAGTAACCTGCTGTTCCCAAAGGAGAAATGACAGCTGGTGGGCAGGGTTGAAAGGGCGCCCCCTGGAGGGACAACTCTGACAGGTGACAGCCACTATACAGAAGTACAGAGTACCAGAGACAGTGAAGTTCAAATTCTAACAACTCAAGAGGAGTTAATGAAATAAGGATGTATCCATACTGACATGTACTGGAGTCAGTAAAGCCATACTTTAAGGACAATTTAATAGCATAGTAAATTAACCAAATATACACAGTCTACTAGAAAAATGTACACACACACTTCTGGCCAGGAAACACTGGTATAAATATTTTAATACTAAGTTTATGGAGACATTATGAGATTAATAGAAATTACTGTTGGCCTGTACAAAACATGTTCAGAGTGGCTGCCATTTGTTTCCACACTTTTATTTGTACAATGAATTGCTCCTTGGGTTACATTGGTCAAAGTGTCCATTGACACCGCTGTGCATGCGTTTTCAGCTTCATTTCTAAGGGGTGGCATAATAGTGGGTTTTCTGTAACATGAAACATTCTTTAAGGTCCCCATAGATGAAAGTCTGCAAGTATTAAATTAGGAGAACATGTACCTTATGTAAGTTTTTCTTCTCCTGTAGTACGTATACATTTGTTGTCAGACTATATAAAATGAGATGAAACTATATATGTTTGATATTAGTATAGGAAATTGTATCATGTAAATAAAAAAAGTGCTTAACGTTTCCAAATAATGAACAAGAATGATCTGTAGGAGATATATTAATTAATGTAAATACAGTCATTTCCCTGCATTTGAAAAATTAACAATATTTACACATAGCATTTACTAGGAAGTGAAATATTATTTTACATGGATAAAAGTGATTAGAAATTGACGTACCTTTGAGGCATCTGGCCACACATCCTGGAATGATTGATCTCAAATATAAATAAAAATGCTTCTAAGTCTCCACTTTATCTTAAGTACTCATAGAACTTGTGTCTTATTTCATGGCATAGTTCTGCTTTAAAAAAAAAGCTGCTTTAGCCTATCAGGAAGTTGAAATGGAATTTTAGTCTCTTTTTTTTGTCAATTGTCAAATGCTGTGGAATGAACAGTAGAGGGTTGGAAAGCAGTGCTGCGATGGCCCTGTTGCCCTCTCTAGCTGCTCTCTCCTGCTTCCTAGGGCAGCCTGGGTCTTGACAATTGGGAATGAGACAACATTCTGCACATGGGGGAAGGTCATTGTCCCCCTTTGGGCCAGCTCTCTAAGGAGGGCAGCCTGACAGCCAGAAGGTAACCTAGAACAGGTGTTGAGACTGCAGAACAGTGGAAATGACTGAGGCCATCCTGATGCTCAGAGGTCAGGAGTGGCCCTCCTTGGTGTGTCAGATGGATGGGGAAGCACCACACTGCTGTCAGTTTCTCTATTCTTCCTTGGTGTAGTACTCATTGAAGAATGTTTTCAAGAAAGAACTATTTCTCCTAAGGCTTAATGCTATCCTAGGTAAATAAGGTAGCTGCTTCAAATGACCCAATTTCCACTACAGATAATTCTTCTCCTATGCTTTGTATTATAATTTTTGTCTTATGCAGCAAAAGGGAGTCTATTTGTTGTCAATGCAGTGGATCCAGGCACATTCGTATGTGTTGCAAGTGTGCTTGGCTCTTTAACCTGTACCAGTTTAGTCATCTCTGTGGAATAAAACTTCATCAGTCTTAGTCCTCTTTTGTGGGCATTTCCAAATGAATCTGAGATTCACTATGAAAGTAATAAAGCAAATTTGATTTGCTTGTTTGTGTTTGTTCAGCACTATTTCTAGCCAAGATTGCTCTGATTTTACTCATATTTGCTTGCAAACTTTCCATGCTTGGCTTTGAAATTTTGTTTCAAAAGTAATGATTTCAGGAAGGTATTGTTGGAATTTTCTGCCAGTGAAAATACCAAAATGTAGTCTGTTTGTAAATAAGCTAGGCTAGCTGGCCGAAGCTCACGCTCCAGTATGCATCGTTGAAGGGTGCTGTGTGGGCTTTTCAGTGTTGGCACAGATTTGACAGAGTAAGGCCCACAGTGCACACTGAAAAATGCTGTGTGTTCACTGGAAAACACCGTGTGTTCTTTTTTTATTTTGGTTTGAAATTCTTTTATTTTCCCTATGCATTTCAAATTATATTCTCCCTCTTTAATGAGAGCTATCAACAGCTATGTTGGATACAGGCCTTCAGGGTTTGTGGATACTGCGCTGATCCTATCTGTATAATTATTTTCAGAAATTTTACAGTGCTCTCTAGGCATCTTTGTGATGTTTGCCCAAAGCATGGGGGGAAACACTGCAGGGAAATACCTTATCTGATAAAGAAATTATAAGAATGCATGACATATAGTATAAAAATCTTTCTTAACACATCTTTCTTCTGTTTGTTGAAGGCAGAGAGCATAACTTATTTTACTTTACAAGTCCTACAGGGCCAGAAAGTTGCATTCATTATTAGAGTTCTTGAAAGGAATTTGGAGGGAATCTTGCAAGTTCTGAGGTCATCTCTTTTCTTCTTATCACCATCAGCACTGTCTTTTCCTTTCTTGTCATCATCGTAACAGCACAACTTTGGGGACTTACTTGTTCATTCTCCTTCCCAGGACACACCAAACCTTTGTCAGCTGCAGTGAGGTTATATAGCTGTTAGTCATAAAGTACTAAATTTTCCTGTTGGTTGTAGAGTCCTACCTTGTCAGCCTCCACTAGCATGAGACCAGGTTTCCACTCACAGCTCTGAATGAAAGTTGGTTGCATTGTAATTGACTAATCTACTTGACAGACATAGTCTAGCAAGCTATTATATTATTCCCTGGACAAATTATGACAGATAGTGACAGTTGACTGCTGCTTGCCAAGCACCACTGAAGCATTTTCCCTATGTGAATTCATTAAATCTTGACAAGAGCAAATATCCTTCAAGTGGAGATGACACTGGGCATATAAGTAAGTACGACCTGACCGGGGAAATAGCTCAGTAGAATAAGTGCTTGCCTGGCAAGCACAGGGTCCTGACTTCAATCCCTGGTACCCCCCCCAAAAAAAATAAGTAAGTACGACCCAGGTTACACTGCTGGTAAGTCAAACTAGAATTACAATTTTTTTTTAAAGATAAAAAGACAGAATATGTTGTTCCACAATGGTCTAATAGTGAATGTGTTTTCAAATGACTAAGTATCATTTATTTGGAATCCTAATAAATGCCAGAAATTAAATGTATTTTTGCTGATAAATTTAGAAAATTATGACAAAAGAAGTGCACAATAAGTTCATGAACTTAAGATTTCCCCTCAGCCTCCATCCCTTTGAATCCCTGAGTAGTCATAAATTTAATTTGAAATCTATTTGGATGTTTGAAGTGTTTCATAATTGGGTTGTTGCTGGATTCTAAATATTTTTAATACCATAGTTCAATTGTCTGTGTCATATATTCTAAACTCCTGCTAAAATTTTTGTTCATGGTTTTTAAAATACTTTATAAGATAATACTGTATCTTTGATGATGGATCTGAAAAATATTTTTCTACTTTCTCAGAAATATTTTTGCACTTCAGTTTTCCCAAACTCTACACCACGTTTCTTGGTATTTGGTGTTCCTTTTGGAGGAACAGTTTGCCCTGACAAGCTTCCAAATCGATTTTTCTACTAAAGAAGTCTAAGCATAGCATGAAATTCTTTTTTTGCTTTGGAGCTCATGTCTTTTGTAGCTCATGCCAAGGAACAACTGTCTTAATGAGAACCACAGCACCCTCCCACTCTTTTGTGGCCACCCATGGAGGTTGTCAATTTAGATTGACAATGACAATCCAGATGTTGAGATAGATCCTTTGTAGTCTTCCTCCTAGCAGATTGGATTAAGGCACAGTGGGTTTAGGTGAACAGATTTTTGTTTTGTTTTTGTTTTACCATTAGTTGGGGAACGTAGAGATAGACTTGTGCACCAACAACCAGACATTTCTCCCAGTGCTGTGTGAAGGAGGCTGTGCAGTGCGTGGCGTGGCCCCTGAAGGAAACGGAAGACTGAAGAAGCAGCCAGCAGCCTCCACTGGTTTCTCCCTGATGTGGTTTGAAAGATCTATTCCTATAATTTCTGGCTTTGGTGGAGCCAATTAAGTAGATATCCAATGCTTATAGACAATGAAATGTGTTAAGTCATCCTTTGTAATTTTTCTTAAAACTGCAAGTATTAGTAGAATAAGTGCCTGCCTTGCAAGCACACACTCCTGATAACAACCCCTGGTGCCACAAAAAAAAAAAAAAAAAAAAAACAACAACCTGCAAATGTTGCTATTCAAGTAGTTATCTAAGGTATTTTTCCTTCTTTTCCTCATTATACCGTAACATATCCATTAATACTTTTTAGAGAAGCAGGAAAAATGTAACTTTTACAGTCTTTGCTTTTTGCCACTTAGACATGTCTGAATGCACATACAATTATATGTAATTTGTGAAAGAATATACTTTATAATTTTTACTTTTGAATTTGCATGATGAAAAAATATTATACTGTAATAAGAAATGTGTCCACAAATTACTTTTAAAGCAAATGTTGTCATGTGGTTATAGCTTACAACTATATTTTTAAGTCTATTAATTGTAAAATTTTATAGTTAAAATAGTGATTGTGCACCTGAATCACTTTCAAAATCTTTCTAAATTTGTTTTCAGTTTTATTTTCCTATACCTGAAATATGATTCATTTTTATTGAATTTACTTGTGTGTCTTGCCTCATTACATTGGCTAGCGTTCCCACACTGAAGCAATGGCCTCACCTCACCTTGTCATGAATTTAGTGAAGATCTTTCAAGCGTGATTTTGGTCACTGGTGTATGATCACCATCATGCTAAGTACCTTTCTACGCTTTGCCTAATTCTCTTTTAAAACTGCAATAGTATCGTACGATAATGAAAATTTTAAAGTAGAAGGAAGATTAAAAATAACAACAACACTATAAGCAGAAGCCTGAGTGCCAAGTGATGTTTGTAGCTTTGAGACTACCCTATTTGCATTCTCCTTTGACCTTTTGGTATAGGTATATTAATACATTCCATTTTTTTTACTTTTGGAGCTAAATACTAGTGGATTGTACTGTATAGGTGACTGATTGAAATTATTTTGTAAGATTATACATATTTTTTTGACACACGGTCTCACTAGGTTGTTCAGGTTGACCTTGAACTCACTAGGTAGCCCAGGCTAACCTAGCGCTTGTGGGGATCCTCCTGCCTCAGCTTCCCAAGTGCTAGGATTACAGGCATGTATCACCATGCCTGGATATTTATAAAAATACAAGCACTGGAGTTTTATTTCTATGGGATAGCAACTGAGAAATTTCCTTAAGAATAACGTGACATTTCATCTCTGATTTCCATTTGGATTCTAATTCCTTTGCTTGTTTTCTCCTTCACATTTACAGAATGGATTGTAAACGCTGGTATTCCTGGAAATTTGTTTGGTTTTTGCATGTTTCTTCTGTCACTTTTTATAGGCTGGATTAAGTCTATTACTTGTCACTCTTCTGCACAGCACTTTCTGATTGGCTGTGCTACCCCTGGGTCCACTTAAAAAATGATTTGTGTCCGTGTGTAATAACTAAAGCATGCATGTGGGTGGAACAACCCTGTAACCATAAATCTGAGGTTACATTGTTCTTTGACCTCCTGGTTCTTCTCTGATTTGGCTAGACTGTCATAAATTGCCTAAATTTTACTTGAGCCAACGTTCTTTTCCTTCTTGAATTTCCATCTATGAAGCCCAAGTAAACACTTAAAACAAATGGGACATACTAAATATGCTTCATTTGGATTTACAAGGTAAATAGAACAGCTTAGTAATTGCAAAATAGTCTTTCCAGTTATACTTTTAACATTGTTT
Source organism: Ctenomys sociabilis (assembly GCA_004027165.1). NCBI lineage: Eukaryota > Metazoa > Chordata > Mammalia > Rodentia > Ctenomyidae > Ctenomys > Ctenomys sociabilis. The sequence continues at coordinate 55,706 of PVKA01003387.1, forward strand.
CATTTTGTTTGTTTTTAGTTAGTTTCTTGTACATCATCAAATAACAGTTAGAAGACCCTGCCATAGTGCCTGGTTTATAATGGAGATTTATATGTAACAAAAATACAGGTTTGGTGAAATACATTTAAATGTATTTCTAAGAGCTTTCTCTTCATGATTACAGAATGGAATTCACTGTAGCAACAGTTTGAGGCCTAGAGTTCACTGGTTTATTCAATAGGTTGGACAGGCACCTTGTGAACGTTAGACTTGTTCATTTACTCTTCATTAGCTTCATAGTTATTTTTTCTTATCAATAGAGAATATAAGATTCATTTCTCACCATAGAGTATCTTGCTTGGGATATAGCCAGACATAGCAACATTAACTATAATCGTGACACGTTTAGTGCAGTGGAATATGAGGGAGAGTACTAAAATGTGAATTTATATCATGTTCAGTAGAAGAATTTGGGAATGTTTCAAAGAGGACATAAATGTTTATGCATGTTGCGTAGAACAAGTAAGAGGGGGTGGATATATTGGGAGATGAAAAAGAATTATTAAAAATTCTCAAATTTTTGGCACAGCAAACATCAAGAGAGTATAGTACTCTCCGAAACTCGCAAGTTGGTGGTATAGCTCGCACCACATGAAAAGGTGAGAACAGAAAGCTGACAAAGGATAGAGATGGAGTGGGACACTGGCTGTGACTATTTAGACCACATATTTAAAAGACCTGGAAAGAAGTTCAGTCTTTATTTTGTTAAGTTTAAAATTATTATCAGGAGGTAGTAGCTGTTTGATTTACGTATTATCATCAATGTACACACATACACATAAATGCAGCATTTTCACATGTACCTGCACGCTGATGGACAGGCATGTGATGGAATGATTGGGTTCAGCTAGTTAATTCATTTAATATTAGTTGGTATCATTGCTATGATATAACATAATTGCTCTGAAATTTCCTTAGCTAGTGTTCTGTTGCTCGAATTTTGTATCATCTCTAGTTTTTCATTATGGCAAATTATCTCGGCAGCTGTATTCTTTTGATCATTTTAATAAGAATCCTTGTGGTTATTTCCTTAAGATATTGACAGTCATAAGTTTAAATGAATGTAACATTCTTAAGATTGTCAAACTGAACTCCAAATGTGACTAGTCCAAGTGTCAGTCCCAGTGGAAGCCTCTGTTGGCCTATATATTTCATAATTTTTAATGAAAAATTTGTCCATTTGATAAATCAAAATACAGTGTTAATTCTTTTTAAATTATTTTTGTATTAATGAAGCTAAACTTCATTTTGCATTTCTATAAATAGAATTTCTTTCCTTTTTTTCAGTTTTTGAGTGGTTTGATCAAACCAGTCATTGTGTTGTGCAAGTAGTTTTGTTTTCCTTTTAGCAAGAAAGTTCTTTATATTTAAGGAACTTAGTACTGTAGAAACATATGATGCACATTTTTACAAGTTTGTTTCTTGTTTTCTAATTTTTATTCTTTTAAGAATGGTGAGAATCATTGAGATGAGCAATACTTTCTTATTATGTTGGATAGAAATTTCAACATGATCTTAAGAAATGGAAAAATACTTAGATTATAAATTTATTTCCTTTTTATTTGGGAAATTTGCTAGGGCTTTTTTAGAGTTCAAAATGGTTTCCATTAGTGTTTTAAGATAAAAAAATTCATCATTTGAGGAGATCTATTGTTATTCCTAATTTTTATTCATTAATTAATTTTATTAAGTATGTTTTCAGTATCTTGTCTTTTTGAAAATTTGGACAGTGATTGTGTTGTATTAGACTAAAACATTAATTTTAGTTCATATTTATATTGAAGCAGTAAGTCTGTCCATATAAAAAAAGATTTTTTGAATAATGATTTGAATTTTGTTCGGTGATACATATTTGATATTTTATAGCTATATTTGTAATTGAGATTAATCAATACCTTTTGCACTAGACTCATCACTCTGCGTTTTACAAACTGTTCCCTCACTAGAAACAATGTGAATTCCCACATCTTTCGCTATATTTTGGGTTTCCTGGCATTGTTTTCACACCTAGTCACTCTCCTCCTACACATTTCTCTTTCCAGCTTGTTCTCTTTCTAAGGATTCCAGTCCTTGTTTTCACATAGGCCTTGATTTTTTAAGTTCTAGTGCCATAAGTGCCATCTTGTTAGCTTATTTATTAAATGATGTACCTTCCTAAATACTCAGATTGATCTTGCATTTCTTGAATTTGCAAAAGATTCTTACGGGTCTCTCCAGACGCTTTGTACTTTTTCAGCCTAAGATGAAGATAAATCTAACTTAACCAACACTGTCCGAAATAACTACTAGCCACACGTGTGTACTTAAATCCAAATTAATTAAATATGTCCCTTTAGTTTTTCAGTTGTAGCACATCATGTCAAACACTCCACAGCGACATGTGGCAGGTGCCTGCTATGTGGAATGCAAAAGTCAACTTATCAATCATCACAGCTTATTAGTGCTGGGCTTTGTCCTCAGCTGCCACACAAAGATAGGATATGGCTTTTTCTTGACCTTCGTCCTTCATCAGTTTGGTTTGTTTTAATAACTATAAGAGCAAACATTACAGTCTTGGGTTCCCATGTTCATTTCACTCAGTTGTTTGTTGTTTACTCCAAACACTTTGACTGAATATGCTTCATTTATGGAAGAATAAAGGTGAAAAAAAATAAAAGCTCAACTCTAGCTGGTTTCTTTGAATGTTTTCCTCCAGATAAAATCGAATGGAAACACAGATTAAGTGTAAGAATTCCCTGTGAAAAACAGAACTATATTCTAGATAGCCTCTATTACTTGTATTCAGTATAAAAAAATCAAACTGGAGATAAAGAAATAAGGCAAGAAAGATTAAATTGAAGCTGTAAACAGGCGGATCACTATGAGTCCCATCTAAAATCTGAAAGGATAAAAAGAGAACTGATTAAAATAAAGAAATACTATAACAGGAAAAAATACAGTCCAGTACTAGTAGTAATCCTTCAATAGAAGTAAAAGGAAAGAAGTAGAAGTAGAAGAGATAGAAGAAAAGGTGGAGACATTTCCAACAGATTTAGAAAGAAGTAAGATAAAATTAAAAAATGAAAAACAACCAGAATGTATGAAATTCAAAAAAAAATTATGAATAAACAGAATAAATTCTTTTCCTGTAAATAATACTTAAAATTATGGAACCATGACATCACCTGAAGAATTAAATATTCATATTGAATATTAACTAACAAATGAAGGTTGATATGTTTTTAGATTGTGGAGGGTGAGGAAATATTATATGTAATTGATGATGCCTGCTTCTATTTAATGATTTGTAACAGGGGAAAAAGATTGACGACAAAGTGGAACCCTGAAATAACTTGCTAATTTTCAGTGTCTTTGTGAAGAACAGCTTTGACATGGACATGGTTGCTATTAGTATATGGTACCAAAATCTGTAAAGGATAACTACCTCTTGTAGTTGGTATCCTTACTGAACACTGGTCACGGTGGATAACTTCAGCTAAAGCAATGTTAGGTACTGTATTGACTGACAATTAAGTAATACCGCTCAACACAAATAGTTTCCCTTTCAGGACTGTTGTGACTGGTTTCATACCAGTTTTCCTAACATCTGTCTTGTGGCCCGACTTGGGATGGGGGCGGGGTGTTGTCTTGCGCAATGCTGATGGATCTCTGTTGTTAGCATGATATTACACAACTCTGCATTTTTATCATTCTAGTAACTATTGCTGGACACGGGAAGCTTGCTTTCCTGCCAGATATTTATACAAGCTAATCAGGCGCTTGATACAATACAGATGGTGATAACCTTTTGTATACAAAGTGCATGTTGAGCTTTTCTTTGGCAATAAAGGATTTGCCTCATTCAGTATTCTGGACCAAGAAAAAAAACTCTGTTTTTCTTTTTTATCAGTACACTCTTGCAGTGCATAATAACATCATTCATCATGAGATGTTGATACATATTCATAGCACCTCTTAAACTTCCCCCATGTCTTGGACCCCTTCCCCTGTGCATAAATATTGCCCTGTTTCTGAAATACCTCATAAAGGACAGCAGATGATGTAAACTATTTCAGGAACCTTCCACACACACCCCAAAAGAAGCACCAAGCTTCTACCACATTCCACAATGTCACCATATCAATTTACTTCTTGAATCTTGGTATGAAAATTGTTTTTATTTAATTACTTTTTCCCCAAATATGATAAAGCACAAACGTGAAGTGGGTCTGTAAATCATTTTCAGTAAATCATCTACTCTTCCTCTATCAGTAAATTGCATTTCAAACCCAGAATTTCTTGTGAAATTCTTTGCCTGGATAACCACTCTTGCCATTATTCCTACTATTTTTAGCTTAATATGCTGTCCTGCCAACAAATCTAATTGTTCCTGTAAGTGTTCATTGGTTCTCTGAAGGAAAAAAGGAACATATAATCACAGCTTAAAGTGTTTTGTGTGTGATTAGTAGTACAGCAGCAAATCTCTTGAATATTCCTGGTACTTAAGGAATATTATTAGTGCAAAGCTAAGGTTAATGTTCCAAGAGGAAATCTGTAGGCCAGCCAAATAGCTCAGTGGATTAAAGCGCATGCAAGCAGGCGCAGGGGCCAAGGGTTCGATCCCCTGGGCATGCTGTGCCAGCCCTGACCCCGGAGCATGCTGAAACAGCAATTGAGACTGGGTGTGGTTGGCACATGCCTGTAATCCTAGCTCTTGGGAAGCTGTAAACAGGGGATCATTATGAGGCCCATCTAGTAGTGAGACCCTGAACACTGCCAAAAAGTGTTCCCTAAAATATAAGAAAAGAAATTTATTTTAGAAGAACAATAAAGGCATACTATCTTTTTTGGTTTTGGTGCAAAATTATATAAAACCATGCATTCTACTACCAACCAAGACCAATTGACTGAATTGTCTTTTCCAGGATACTTTAGAGTTTATTTATTCATTCATTCAATGTTTATGAGTTGAATGAATTCATTCAATTCTATCCCAGACACTATTGAGAAGATCACACTGAAAAAGAATACTCACTTTTTTTCTCTTCTCCTTTCCTAGAATATTCTTATTTTTCTCATTTTACTGGTACAATTTAAGTATACAGCAGGATCAGATTTATTGCAGGGAATTTTTCCCTATACATGACATATCTTGATTCTTTTCTGCCCAATCCCCTCCCTTCCCTTCAAAGTCTCAATCCCTCTTTATTTATAAAAACTTTGTCTCCATTTTTCCTTTCAGTCTTATTTTTATCCTGCAATGCCTAACTGATGTGACTTTATAGAAGAGACAGCACTCAAAATGAGTGAAAGTGTAAGGTTATGTCGGTGGAGGTGAGGTTATCTTTCTAAGTGGAATACCTAGAAAGAATGTACTACTTTGTCATGAGCAAGGATGGTTTAGCTACAACTTGCCACATGCTAGAGAACTTGGAACCATGCTTTGAACATGGAAAAGTATAACCTTAAAGACTAGTAAAATAATGTCTTATTTGTGTCATTCATAATAAATACCAGGCCTATGCCACAGAGGTGGTACTGAATGAAAGTATGTGCCTGTGTGTGTGTTTGCACTTCAGTCCAGTCCAGTTACACATAAATCTATGCATATATGTGTTTATATTATATGTGATACATTGTTACTGTTTTTATTGATACTCAAACTGCCCTTTGTTTGGCCATTAGGCTTCTACCTGGTTCCTGGTTCCTTTTGGTTCAGCTTTGATAATTTTGAATATCTTTGTTTCTGTCATGAGAGGATGCCAAAGCTCACGTTTTATGTTTCCTGGCCTCACTTAAAATCAAACATTTCTTTAAGAATTGCTGGCTCTTTCTAGTGGGCCATGGTGTTTTGAAATAATGGGCAGGAGTTAGAGATGCTCATGTTCCTAGGGATGAACCATGGTCTTCATGTGTGTGTGTCAGCCTGCGTGTGTGTGTGTGTGTGCGTGCACATGTGTGTGAGTGTGCACGCACATGCCTGCACATGTATGCTCTTGATATTGCTGTAATTTTGTAATAACCTGCTAGAAGCGGGATTACTGGGTCAAATGATTAGAAAAAAAAAATAATGAAGAATTTTATAAGTTGACTTTCAAACATAATTAGAAAAGGTAGATTTTAAAATCAGCTACATATGTCTTGGCCAGTAACAGACAAGCAGACCAATAGAATAGACACTATTGCCCAGAGAAGAATGGATAAATCAATCAGTGATTTTGGGAAAATTGTTTATCTGGTTGAATAAAAGTAATAATCTCAAATCATTACATTATATGCAAACAACACATAGAAAGGCTATGTGATCACTAGGGGCTGCAGGAAGAGGGGAATTGAGAGGTACAGCTTCTTTGTGGAATGATGGGAGTTCTGAAATTTCACAGTGGCCATGACTGCACAGCACTGTACATATACTAAACCCCACTGGATTGGACACATTAGAGTGGTTAAATTGGTATTCTTATGTCACATGGATTTTATCTTATTAAAAAAACTCTCAAAATGTGTTTAAAACTAAACCGATTAGCATCAAATACACCTGAAGGTCAGGCCTGGGTGGTGAAATTTTCCAAAGTTAGGTACAGGAAGATAACAGAGATAAGGTCGAATCCAAGGTTTTTTCCTGGGCAACTGGGACAATTGCTGCATGCACTGTTCTTTATTGAGAAATAGTTACTAAATGTGATGTTTTTGTCAAGCACTGCTGGAAATAGAGGAATTGAAAAAAATAGATTAACAATATCTGCCTTCAAGAACAGCGCATTGAGGGGAGCCGATTTCTGTTTGAGGCTGTCCCTACTCTTGAAGCGCTGGGCCCATCACCTCGGAATATCTTTGAGCTGTGTTGTTGAGGGGTTAGATAAAGTGACCTCTTTTCCATTCCTGTCCTTGCCTTTCCCTCTAAATATGTGAGGATGGCCAGAGTCCAAAAGATAGACTCTACCACTGTCCAAGACCACAAGACTCCCCTGGGAACAGAAACTATGCACATAGAAGATGTAATACTTCACCATGTGCTGGCTATGAATTTTTTAATTTTCTATTTTTATGCTAAGAATAACTTACAGTTTGAGATGCCTGCACACCTGATGACAGAAAGCTCTATCTCGATGACTCAATAAAAACTGAAAACATAGTTTCTCAATTACTTCAGTTTTGAAAACAGAGTCACATTCCAGAGATTTTCCTCTTCTCTTCCTCCCCATAGTAAGCCTAAGCCACAGGGTATGTACACAGCTGCCTGCAGGTGGGTGGGAGGTGTCCATCTCAGCTCTGACACATCCTACTTTTCCTTCTTGAGATGTGCAATTGTCTCATCAGCCATGATGGTCAGAATTTGTCACTGGGAAGCCTGTTGATTAGCTGGATGCTGCCATCTCCTGGGGCTCCCAGGGCCTCTTTGTACTGATGCTGTCTCTGTCTGGCTTTTGGCTCATATGGTCCATGGTGTCTTCCAATGCTATGCATTGCCATCCCCTTGACTTCCAATGTTATAGAGTTGTAATATTACCACATATCTCCTCCATCTACCTCCTATGTCTCTTTAGAAGTACAGAAGACTCATTGGGTCATCTTTTCTTTATGTACATAGCTATACTCTATTGGTGCACATCATTCAGATTGAAGGCACATTTATGGCACACTTTCCTTCTGGAATATACAGAAGGAAAGAGGATCTATGAATCTCATCTTTAAAGGGATATTACCAATCATGGCTTCATGTGACTGAGTCAAAGATGTAAAGGGATTGGTAGAAACATCCAGAATTCACAGCAACATCCAACACCCTTGGTCTCTCTCCCTCCTTTTCTCCTGTTTTACTGAGATGATGGGAAGACCTCACACTTACAGCATTTACAGTAAGTCCCTTGTCCTTTATCAAGAGGGCAGCTTTTTCTATTCTAAGAGCCAAGACCTTTGATACTGTTGACACCACACAAGTGTATATATTTGGAAAATGTCTCTGTCAATATCTCACTCATTATTCTGTCACAAAAAATCATCCTATGTGTATTACTCAGGGGGTCCCCTCTGCACCATTTTCCGTGCTTTTACTTAGTTTTGGTGAAAGAGTGAATTGTTTAATACCTCTTTTCAGACCATTGACTTTCAAGATGTTTTCTGGAGGCATTTAGTTTTCTTTAGATTCTAGTTTAGCAGCTTTAGCTTTAGTTAATAAGCATTAACAAAATTTAGTTATGAATTATTGCATTATGGTTGATGTCCATTAAGTATGTATTAATTAGAGATTTTTTTCTACAGATGTAAATCTTTTTGGAGCAAATTTGGATCTTACAGTGAACCTACCCACCCAAAGTGAATAATAACATAGTAAAAAAAATCAATACTTTATTTTAATTTCAACAAAACATAGCATACATTATTGCTTTTCTTACCTGTAGTCTGAAGATGTAGTATTTCTTGGATTATTACCTAATAAACATGAATTCCTTTTAAGAACTTGCTAGAACATATGCCCTAGCAATTTTTTATCCTTCCTACTCAATTCTAATGCAAAGCAAAGATAGCAATTACACTGCCAGATTCACCACTGGGGTTCTTGTGGCCTTATGGTTTTATGTCACAAAGCATTAATGGCAGAAAAGAAAATTCCTATTTAAAAGGTCCCATTATTTTCTTCCCTTTACAAGAAAATGATAGTGTAGGACAGTGTAAAACAGAGTTCACTTATTCTAAAATAATAAATTGTTGGATTCAATGATTTAACGTTTTCTCATGAAGAAAGAGCACAGCCAAAACCAGCTGATTTTATGCTAATACTGGGTGGTCCAAAAGACATGAAGATTTGAAGTAATTCCATGTTTTTAAAAGAGCAATGGAAAAACAAATATAGGAAGCAAGTCAGCCATTATTAACTGTGGAAAACACACATTCTATTCAGTTTTTTTTCTTATAAGCCTAAAAGTTGTTTTTCCTGTGAGATCAGTAGATAGATAAATGATAGATAGATAGATAGGTAGATAGATGATAGATAGATAGATGATAGATAGATAGATAAGAAAGAAAAAAGATACATGGATACTGTTGGAAGTAGATACATAGAATTCATGTTTTGTTCTCAAAAGAGCCTGTCAATCAATAAAAATAGGAAATAATATTAATTTAAAAATTGCATGAATACTTGGCTTCTTTATTAGTAACCATGATAATGACAGCATTTCCAAAGATGGAGATGATACATTATAAATGGTCTGAGGATTATTATGCTTCTTCGAGACACCAATCATAGATTTTAGTCTGCATCTAGTTCTGTTTTATTTCCCCAAGTCAGCATGACCACTTCTAGCCACTGTGACATGCTAATGGGCTTTCCAAGCACTGCCTTACAGAGGAAGAAAGCACAAAGCAGGCAATAGAACTGAAACTCAGACTAACTTGCCCTGTTTCTTCACAGCAAATCCTTCGCCACGCTAGAGAGAACTCAACAAAAGTTATCTTTCTCATTACTGATGGATATTCCAATGGAGGAGATCCCAGGCCTGTTGCAGCGTCACTGCGAGACTTGGGGGTGGAGATCTTCACTTTTGGCATATGGCAAGGAAACATTCGAGAACTGAATGACATGGCTTCCTCCCCAAAAGAGGAGCATTGCTACCTGCTCCACAGTTTTGAAGAATTTGAAGCTCTCGCTCGCCGAGCATTGCATGAAGGTAATGGAATCTAATAATAACAAAAGAACCTTTTCTCTTCTCTCATTTGCCTGAAAGCCACTGAAGAGTTGGTATTATATCCCTAGCAGATTTTTGCTGCACGTAATGGTTTATGTCCTCTGAGCATCATGAGATATGCTGCACTTTATAAAGATAACACTTTTACCTTGAGACAGGAAAATTTGCTTTGTTTCTCAAGATCTGTGATAGATTTTCACTGGAGTATCCATATGCTCCCATGTAGAACTGCCAGAATCAATGGAATGAATTAAGGTGTGTTTTTGGGCCACACACAGAGAAAAGACTTAACTCAGACCTCATTTACAGTTATCTGGACAGACAAAGTAAATATTTAGAGGCATGCATGGTGAATCTCAACAGAATGCTTTCAGAAATACTCATGAAGATATTGGGATCATAAATAGCACATATTTCTTGCCCTGACAATTTTAGGATAAATATACTTTTGCATAAGACTGAGAGCATCAATCCTAAAATGAAAGAAAATCAGCAAATTGATTCATTAGAATTCTTTACACAGCATTTATCAGGATGCGTAGTTGTGCACTTTAAATCAGATGAATTGTCCCATTGCAGATTGGTTATGTGTCTTGTATGAGAAACAAGCTGCAGCCTACAGTAAGACGACAGAAGTTCTAGGGTTGTGGTAACTTAGGCTTGGCTCTTTTAGGCTTCAACACCATGGGGACACTGGGGCAGCACAAGATGCAAATAATTAGTTTTTTGTTCTGTTTTGTTTTCTTTTGTTTTTTTGAGGCAGCATCTTGCTATGTAAATCTGGCTGGCCTCAAACTGACTATGTAGCCCTGACTGGCTTCAAACTCATGATGATCTCCCTGCCTCCGGCTCCCAAGACATGTCCAACCACATCCAGTAATTAATAAAGTTCACAATATGTGGTTTAACTCTATGGTAGTTCCAAGAGAAGCGATAGCAGTGCATCGTCAAGCTACAGCTGTGGATATTATTGAAAGGATTTAGCGGTGAAGGGAGGATGCTGGCAAAAGGTACTGGAGTTAAGGGTTCGAGTGGAGTGGGGGAAACTTTTTGGGTTAATGTCCTACAACAGAATTTTGAAAAGTTCCCCACTTATTACACTTAACTAATATACAGAATACATTTCCAGAGTTCATAAGAAGAAATTCTGAATTGGAAAGACTTGATCAGGGCAAAAGAAATGATCCTCATTCCCCTGTCTCTGTATTCTTCAAAGCTACTTTCATTTTTCATGAATCCACTTTTTGGTCCCAAGACTATACTTCTGGCCATTCATTTTTTTCCATCATTTTATTGAAGAACAAATAGCAATGAGACAGTTTAAAATCAAATTAATAGGACAGATTCAATAATTAATACATTGTGTATTGTTTTCTTAGTGGTTATTTGTTGTACAAGATGCAGACATGATACTCTATCTACAAACACTATTACAGCAGATGCCTCTAATCAATGTATTAAGAGAATGTAGCTGTGTATCTTCTTTTTTTTTAAGCTGAATTATAGTACACTTTCAATAATTAATACTTTTTACATTGTTATCTTCCTAGTGGTTATCCTTAGTACAAGAAGCAGACAGGATATCCTGTCCAAACATTATTAGTGCAAATCATTCTTCTCATAGAATTATGTGAAAGTAGCTGCATATTTATCCTAACTGTTCTGTATATGCAAATACAGAATGGACCTTCCTTTGTATCCCCTGTGTTTAGTCCTGTCAGAGATGGATATTCTATTGTCATTCAATTATTATATGCGCTTGAATTCAGTGAAACACTCCAACACAGTCCAGCAGTCCCACAATAGTAGTGGGTTATCTGAAGAAATTGTTGCCTAGAGCTTTCTGGCCATTCTTAATAGACATACATTACGGAATGGTAGCTTTCCCCACGTGTCTTTTATCCACTTAGCTTTCATGCAGACTTGAATGCTAGAGTCCCAGTCTTGACATGTAGGTCTTCTTGCTCCCTAAATTGCTCTATTGCCAAATATACTTGTGGTTCTTTGTCTTGGGGCTAAGACTTAAGGGACCCAGTTTCAGGTCTTTGCCCCACACCATGGTCCATAAGGTATAGTTTCAATAGGGTGCCTGGTCATGCTGTTCTCTTTCTCTAGAAGCTATAGCCTCCCCTTTAACCCTATTACTGAATCCTAATGTGAAGGGGCAGATGCTGCATAATGGAGGCCACCACCAGTTTCCTTGCCAGCTCTGTGATTCCAGCCCTTATCGTGCTGACACGTACTTGAGTTCCTATCATGGGCCCATCCCTGCATCGGACCTTGCACCTACTGTGGTTCAAATAATCAGAACAGTCTCTATTTCTGTAACTTGCATTAATATACTTAAAAAGAAGACATAGACCAAAATCTGTTTTTGTTATGTAACTTCATGCTGCTGTTATTTACAACTTTCATTGAATAACTACAGAAGTGACTATACTTACTCTAAAGTCAGTAGGACACAGTCAACGCCCTTAAAGAGAGGTTGGGATTGTGGCTTTATTTCTGACTTGAACAAAGATTTTGAAAATTGGTTCCTGCTGCCTGACCTCATAGGGAGTCAGCAGAACATTGTCAGTTTGGAAGCAGGGGAATGACCTGAAGAACCGACTGTGTTACTTCCTGCTGCATCTGGCAGTTCCTCCCAAAAGTACTTAATTTCTGCCTGACCCTGCATGACCTCGGGAACTTCTGATGAGCTCTCAGACTGAAATAACTTCACTGGCTGAAACCAATTCCCAGAGTAAGGCAATGCAAACAACACACATTCATATTTGGGTGGGAGCAGGGAGCAAAGGGAAATTGGACATATGGGAAAAGATACTGTCTTCAGCTTGTGCTTACTTTTTAAAGACGAAAGAACATAACCCTCAACTGTTAATCATTTTAGTAATTATCCTCTGTCATGCATTCTTGCTAGATCTACCTTCTGGGAGTTTTATTCAAGAGGATATGTCACACTGCTCATATCTTTGTGAAGCTGGCAAAGACTGCTGCGACCGAATGGCAAGCTGCAAATGCGGGACACACACGGGTCAGTTTGAATGCATCTGTGAAAAGGGCTATTATGGCAAAGGTCTACAGTATGAATGCACAGGTGAGTCTCCAGTTGGTGTGTGACCATGAAGGCTACCTCATGCTGTGCAACAAGTGGTCACCAAACAAAATGCCTTAAGATACTCTGTGCTCACAGTATTGTTCTGGGTCAGCTGGACAACTCTCTGGCCTTAGCTGTTGTGGATCTTGAATTTGCCATCAGCTACGGCTGATGGAGGCTGCTCTGTGAATCTCATTTATGTTCTTCTCTGTGTTTTTGGAATCAGCTAATAATAGGCCACAATAGGGCTAGGGAGATAGCTTGGCAGCTTAAGTGCCTGCTTGACAAGCCCAAGGACCTGGGTTCAGTCCTCAGTATCACACATCATGTGGCTATGCTAGCCATCAAAACCAGATGTGGTGGCATTCAACTGTAATCTCAGCACTGGGGAGGCTGAGACAGGAGAATCACTATGAGTCTGGGCTGCTTAGCAAGCCCCTGTACCAAATACATAAATAAGTACTTATTTAATAGGCTTCAACAATATGGCTTTTTCTGAGATAATGAGGCTGGTCTTATGTGACCTTTAATATTTCATCAGGCTACCTTGAGTCTCTTATCTAATTAATCTAACTAGCAAAACCTGTCTTCCATCTACCTTAGCCAAAATATGCCTCCATCTGTCCATGTAGGATCCCAGTCCCTCATCCACATAAGCCTTTCGTTGTCCCCCTCCAAAATAGCAACATTCACTCTATGGTCTTTCGGTTCATCAGAAGCCTTCACAAAAGGGCACCACACAGAGAGAGTTGAATTCACTGACATTTGCTGTTTTACCTTCTCTCAATTTTCTTCCAAGAAGACCTTTCCATTTTTTTTAGAGAGGTAGTCTTAGGTTTCTTGTGTTCTATGGTATACTTCAGAAAATATCTAATATTTAGAAGTAGTATGGGGGTAGTGAACACAATTTTGCTTATTCCGTTTTTATCTTAGAAAGCAATTTTTTTTTAAAAAAAAAGAGTTTACTTTTTTATGATTTGCTGCTTTGGAAAACTGTTCCCATGAAAATTAATGCCCACTAGGAAAATACAGGGGCCCCAGATTCTCTTTCCTCAGTGCCATGCTGTTGCCCACTGCATGCTTCATATAAACATTGCTTTCCTTTGCCCTTGGTAGATCAGCTTGGTCTGCTGGCTCTCTCCTCTGTATCCAGCCTGTATTCTATCTTCTTCTCTCTTTTCTTTTCTCCTTCTCCTCATGGAACATTTTTTCTTGTGTGATTCTTTTACTCTATTTTTGTCATCCATGCTCTCGCTTCCTTTCATCTCTCCTCCCTCCTCTGGCTCTGGTCCCAGCTGGTGGACACAGCCTTGCCAGGTCCAGTATTTTGTCCACCCAGCAGAGTTGCTCCTCTCTTGGCTGTGTTCTCACCCTCATGCAGCAGGATTTCTCACTTAAGCAGAGCAGAAATGGGGAGGGGATCAACCCAACTGTCTCTGAATTGGCAGAGTGCCTCCTCTTGTTTCTCCCTCCCCTTGAATCTTCCCACACTCACACCGACAGCCCAGCTTGGCTCTCTCTCCAACACTCCCTCTGTCATTCCTCCCATCCTAGCCCACCAAACACAAGCAGAAAATCTCATTTTCATTGCTTCGTGCTGCAGTCAGCATGTCTGTCTTCCGTGTGGTCTTGACCAGACCATTCCCTGCCAACAAGCTACCATCATCACTGTGCAGCTGCTGGGCAGCCGTGGCCACCTAGCTGCAGTCCCCATTGTTCCAAGGTGCTAGAATTTTGCATTCTAGTGTTATGCTAGTGAAACAGAGAAAATGGAAGTTTATCACCCCACTGCCCTCTTACCCAACTAGCTTTGGCTGCCACTACTATGACATTCTAAGCTGAGAGGTATAGCAGTCCGTAAAATGTAGGCGGTTGAGTGGTCTTCTCACTAAAGGGTCAGTTAAGGGGACTGGAGGTCTTTTGCTGTGGTTTTAGCCAAGAACACCATGCACAAGAAGATTAGCTCATCCATGCCTTCTCTTAAGCGAGTAACCCTCAGTTTAATACTTTTTGACATACTGAATTTAAATCAGAATAGTTGCATCGACATAAATGTTTATCTTGTTATCTTCAATATTTATTTCTAAGAAATCAGAAAAAATCCTATGGAACTCCAACATGTTGACTGTGTATTTGTGTAGTTTCAGGAGGCAAAATTTATCACTGGCTTCTCAGGCATGCTAGAAGCTCAGAGATAAGAAATAAATCATGCCTTTTAGGGGCTGGGGAGATGGCTCAGTGGAATAAGCACTTCCCTGGCAAGTGCAAGGGTCTGAGTTCAATCCCTGGTTCCGCCAAAAAAATTTTAACAAATAAATAAATCATGTCTTTACGGCATGAAACACTGATTATCAGACTTTTTTTCCCAAAAGGACAAAGAGAAGTAGTAGTTCTAAATCACTTGGTTCTGCAAATTTGGACTCAGTGAGGCCCTTTTAGGAGTCATTTAGTCAACAAATGTTGCTGAGAACTTTCTCCGTGCTGATCCCTGTGCAAGGTCCTCAGGAGAGATTCAGTTGTGAAGACAACGGTGTAGTCACATCCTTCTTGAAGTTGACCATCTAAGGGCAGGACAGACAGCTCAGCCTCACCCCTGGGGCATGCTGAGACCACAACTGAGACTGGGTGTGGTGGTGCGCACCTGTAATCCCAGTGCTTGGGTGGCTGAAAACGGGAGAATCACTATGAGTCTGATCTGTGTAGTGAGACCCTGTAGACCTTGTCCTAAATACATTTTTTAAAAAAAGGAAAGAAAATAAATTGACCATCTAACCATAGAAATCTACTTTGTGGTTGCAAACTGTGATACGTGCTATGAAATAAAAATGCCAGTGGTAAGAAGAGCAGCCAGACAAGGCTTAAGTAATCCTAAACCCAGAGCTGCAGGATGACTGGGCCATAGCTATTTTATTACTCGCAGAGAAGATGTCCGCATGCACTCCGAATAGTTGGAATGCTAAGTATTTATTCTCATTGTCTAACACTGCCTTTCACAAGGAAATCATTCCTTTTCAAGCCAGGAGAACATTAGGGATTATGTGCTGTAAACCCCTCTTTTTGAAAAAGGAAATTGAGGCCTCAAGAGAGATGAAATTTTGCTCAAGTAGATTTACCAGCTATCAGCAGAAACCAGGGTGAGACGTATCACACTTGCCCCTGAGTCCATGTTATTTCTGAGAAATCACTTAGCTTATTTTTTTCTATATTTGAAAATAATTTTTTGAATATATTGCTTGTCAGATATCCTGGACATAAAACTGTGCTCACACTATTTAAAAACTTATCAAGATCTGGCTCAAATTCAGGCTTTGGGTAACGCCCTTTCTTCTGATTCTTTCTTTCTTCTGTAAAATGAACTTACTGATGGTGCAGTTTCATATAGACACATATATAGATCTATATGCATATCTATGTACATGGATTTATGTATATGCATATATGTGTATGCTTTGCGGCCGGGGAGATGGCTCAGTGGAATAAGCACCTTGATAAGTGCAAGGGCCTGAGTTCAGTCCCTGGTTCCGCAAAAAAAAAAAAAATGTGTACACTTTGCACCTGTGTGTACTTGAATGTCCGGCTGAATGAGAAAATGTAAAAAAGTGTTGCTTTCTAGCTGTATTGATATTTCTTTCCTTACTCTTCACCTATAGAAATTGTTTGGACAGTTACAGTGATGATGTTGATAAGGTCATTGATGACAATGACAGCAAATTGGCAAGCATGTAGATAAGCGTTTCTATACTTGATAGAGATCAATGATAGTGCTTTAAGAGTGTACTTGACTTTAGAGTGATTTTCCTTTTTAGACAGAAGGAAGCTGAAAGTTCACAGGTTTAAATAATGGAGGAATGCATATGATCAAAATATACTTTGAGCACTGAGACACAGAAAAAGAAAATGTGACACTGGGGTAGGAGGATGAGAAAAGGGGAAGGATGGTATTGTGTGAAATTGATCAAAGTGTGGTACATAAATGAACAAAAATACAAAAATGAAACCCATTGATAACTATATGCACTGCAAAAATGAGTGGGAAACAGAACTTAGGTAACTAGTCCATAGCCATGCAGCTGGACAAGCAGGGCTAGAGACCCAAGTGGCCTGGCTTCAGGCCTACAGGCTAGCTGGAGCGACAGACATTTAATAAATATACACTTGCTATTTAAAGTATGATTTGTAATTCTAAGTATTAGTTTGTGCCTAATAAGAACCTCAATATCTGATCATTTTCAACCTGTAGAACAGCAGCTTCACATGTTTCACCTTAGTACATGGAAGGAAAAGAAAAGAGCAAATTATGTTGACAGGCAAATCTGATTCTGTCACATTCCTGCTTAGCCTTTCTCAATTAAGGCCCATTTATAGAATAAGCTTCTTACAATGCCCTGAAGGCTTGGCTTTATCTGGCCCCTCCTTTACCTGCAAGGTCATAGCTAGAACTAGTTGCCATTCCCTCCAAAGACTGAGCCGCCCCATTCCTCAGATCTTGCTTCAGGCTTCTTCTGACATCTTTTCCTACCACATCCAGCTGCTACTGTATGTTTTTCCCTCATCAGATCAGTGACTCTAAAAATCAGGGACTTCCTAATCAAGGAATTCCCACTCCCTGCCTACACAGCCCATGCTAAATATGAAAGAAAAAGAACTCAGATAAGAAGCCAACTTTAATACCAGAACTCTTGGTGGATAAGAGCTCATTATTGACATCTTAGATAACTAACTACATGGCTTCTATGGAGATCACAAAATCCCTAGTACAAAAACACATCGTTAGACAACTCTTAAAGTTCATTTCACTTATTTAAAAGGAGAATGTTTACATTTGACTCATCTTTGCCAACAACAAATTAAGTACACCATGCAGCTGATTTACTAGAGCAGTCATTTTAATGGGTAGATCATCAAATCAGTTGTGAATATCCAGAGAACTCTTACAAATCCAAGTAGTTGCAGCTGTTGTGGATTTTCTCTGAAGGGATTTGAGAGACCCAGAGTTAGAGACAATAGACATCTTGAGGACACTGCTCTTGTGCAAAGATTGACTTCATTTCAGCAAGCTTGGAATGAGCAGATTGAAAATTAATGCTGGATGGGGGCCAAACATGCAGCCGTAACTTGAGCCAAAGCTCTAGTCATCGACAGAGGACACGCTGTAGAAACAGACATACTAAAAAGTTTATGGGAGACTACTTTTCTGTATGCATACATAATGCATATAACTTTTTCCACACACACACACACACACACACACACACATCTTCCTTTCTAAACATTGTCATACTTATTTAGAAAGAGAGAGGAGTAATTGTTCTAGAAATTCTTGAATGGAAACCAAAACATTTGGAAATCTTGTTCCCTATCCAGAACTTAGCTGACCACCCTCCCCCAATTCCCAATGGTACCAAAAATGGATATGTAAGGTGTAAGGAATTTGTGCAATGCATTCCTCTTTGCTTTTTATTAAAGAATGTTGACACTAGTTTGCAGTTACACTAGGAGGGTTTCTAGTTGCTTATATACAGGGTATTTATCTCAGTCTTCCTCTAAATGGAATAACTATTCAGCCCTAATGTTGCACTTTCCGGTCTTCCATGGTTTTATAACACGAAAATACACAGAAGTGGATCATGGCTGTAAACTATCATAAGCCCAGTGAATTCAGTGAATTGAGTGCCTCCAAAACACTTGTAAAAATAGATGCAGTAGCCTAAAACTGAGCAAAGGATTATGAAGAATGTCTTCTAATTATTGTAAAATCTTCCCATTCTTTTCCCCAGCAACAGTATGTTACTCTTTCAAATAAAAATGAGAAAAGACAAAGAAAAAATGTATATCTACTAAGTCATGGTCTTCAACCATTTTTGCTTGTCTATCCTCCCTTCCACCTAAACATATTGACAGCCCACATGCTTGTCATTGGGTTTTAAGTGGTCACCTAAAAGCTTCTAGCAATATTTTAAAATGTCACAATTCCTTAATTCTGTATTGAAATTTTCAAGCAAACAAAATCATTAGGACTGGAGTTGTAGGGTGTAGCTCAGAGGTGGATCACTTGCTTAGCATGTGTGAGGCTCTGGATTCAAGCCCCAGTTCACACACACACACACACACACACACACATACAGTGTTGGCTACCACTCTCTCGTTGCTGTGACAAACTACCCAACACCCAAAATGAAGGAAGGAAAGGTTTATTTAGCTCACAGTTTGTGGAGCTTTCAGTATGTAAGAGCTTTCAGCTGGCTCCAAGGCTGGGTGGCACAGGGGTTACAGCTCAAGGCAGCAGAAGACAGTAAAAAGCAACAAGAGCAAAAGTGGGGGAAAGCAAGCCGCTTTTCCTCCTTGTGTTGCAAGCAGGCTACCACCCCAGCAGGCCAGGTGTAGTGCCCATGCTGTCTCGGTGTCCTCCTCCTCTTGCGTAGTCTCAGGATGTTTGCAAGTGAGAACACTGGCCTTCTGCTGGCCTTCTGCGGGCGTTCTGCTGGCCTTCTGCCGAGTTGCTTAGATGTAAGTTGACACAGTGTATCAACCATTATATACACACACACATACACACACACATGAACAAAAAACAAGCAAACAAAAATACTATAGACTATCACATCACTCTATAGTGTACCCACTAAAAGCTAAGCACTGCAGCAAATTTGCTTCCTTCAAACATTCTTTTTTTGAGCAAGCACCTTCCTTAATACAGACATCTTGCTTGGCTTCTACTTTCTTAGTTCCAGTCTACCTCTACCATGTACTCATCCTCTTCTAATGTAATATATTTTTATGTCCCAAAGCCTTCTTTTGGTCAGTGTTTTGCTTCTCTACTGCAAAAGTTGTCGATAAAAATTTACAATAATTTTAAATTTTCTGGAGACAAAATCTGCCTCTGGGTCAACTTATCACAATTAGTTCTCTGCAATTTGCCATATATATAAGTTGAGATATAAATATATGTTTATATAAATATATAAAAATACAAATTTCTATATAATGTATATCCCCATCTCTCTTTCTCTCTCTTTGTTTCTTTCTTACCTACCTTCCTTTTTTCTCTCTCTCTCTTTCTTTCTTTCTTTCTTTCTTTCTTTCTTTCTTTCCTTCTTTCTTTCTTTCCTTCTTTCTTTCTTTTTGAGACTGTGTCTTGTTAAATTTCTAAATTGCCCAAGCTGGGCTTGAATTTGTGTCCCACCTATTTTAGCCTCCCAGAATGCTTTGATTATTAGTAATTAGCCAGCTAAATATAGTATATATTTGATATATATTACCTTTTCAAACTCATCTTTTAATAAGATGGGTCATCAATTAGTGCATGTATCTATGAATTTTAATGATTCCTATTAGAGTAAGAGAACATATGGCATCAATTTATTCTTATTTTTATAGATTTTTGGTGCTGGACATGTTCTTCGTATAAATACAGAAATTGGACATACCAAAGTTGTGTTAAGTTGATGTCCCTCAGTGGTTGGAGTTTCTCCTAAATTATATGCCAAAAATAAGCTCAGTTATCTGTCATCAGAAAAGTATTTTAAATGATGTATTAGCTGACAGCCACCATAGGTCCTTTTTCAGTTTTACTAAAACTAAAGAATTGGGAAAGTTCTGACTTCAAAAAGCAGTTGTTACCCAATCATTGCCATTATTCATTTCTCAGTTTCTGGGAAGCCACCTGAGAGGATTTACTAAGGCTTATCGGTAGGCTACAAGCCTGTTTCAGATATCTAAGTTCTAGAAATCTACTGTATAACATTGTTCCTACATGAAAAGCTTCTTAGAGGCTCCGCTTGTATCGCCTTGAATAAAATAAGATAAGGATGTCAAGATCTTGAATGATGCTGCAGAATTGTCACTTTTGCTGTTGAGTAAAACAAATTACTGAAGGAGTAGATATTTTTTGAAGAAAAAAGGCAGGCAGTTGTTAGAAGACATTACAGACAAATTCTGAAGCACATTACCACTTTAGTTGCATATGAACCTTGAAGTTCTCAAAATAGAATCCCTTAAAATGATCCATGCCACTGCCATATGCCACTGGCAAAGTGTTTGTCTACTTAAATTCTTCCTTTGCAAAAGAAGTTTTAAAAATCTTAGATTTTTCTGTTGCTGCTCCATGACAGGGAGGTGGGGTCAGCATGCAGACCCTGAGCTGTCTGACCCTACAGTTCATACTGTTAGTCACTATCTGTCCACATCACTCGTCTCACAGTCATGATCAATCAAATAAATGACCGACAAGAATTTTCCTGCTCTTTCCATATTGCATTTAAATAAATGATTGCTTCTAAGTTGTATCTTAGGATTCCTGGTGTTTGCTTTTCTTGGGTCTACATGGAGTTGAAACTCAGTACATGTTATATGTTTAGCTGAGTTTGAATGACAGCCAATAGTAGCCCCTCCAACATGGTAGCCTAAAAACCAGAAAGCAGAATGGTCATCCCAATCTCACTGAAATCATCATGTCCCTTGTAATATTCTATGTGCTGGTGACACAAAAATGTATGTGACTCAGTTCATACACATCTAGTGGCAGGAATCCGGGTTGACCTACTCATTTTCTTTTCTAGGAATGTTTTCCTTCAATGTACCTTAGTTTCCTAGTCTATAAAACAGGATCAATAGGAGAAAGATTGTTAAGGATGAAAAGACGTGTGTGTTACGGTTTACTAAATTGTCTGGAAAATAATAAAGTACTTGATTAATGCTATTTTGCTTACTGGTTTTGGTTCTCAACAAAAAGTGATTTTTTTTTTAACCCTCAATGGGACATTTAACGATATCTAGTGATAATTTTCATTATTTTTTATTTCTTTTTTATTTTATTGAAGTACAAATATTAATGAGACAGTTTTAAGACACCTTGACAAGACAGATTTGATAAATTAATACACTGCAAACTGTTTTCATAATGTTTTGGTATCGTACAAGATGCATACATATTATACTTATAGACATTATTATAGCAGATCTCTTTTTTTCTTTCTTTTTTATTTTATTGAAGTACAAATATCAATTAGACAGTTTTAAGATACCTTCACAAGATGGATTTGATAAACTAATACATTGCAAACTGTTTCCATAATGTTTTGGTATCGTAGAAGGTGCATACATGATATTATACTTACAGACATTTTTATAGCCTATGTCTCTTATCAGTAAATTAAGAGTGTAGCTGTTTATGTATCTTATTTTTTATACCTGAATTACATCAAATATTCAATAATTAATACTTTCTACCTTGTTATTTTCCTAGTGGTTGTCCATAGTACTAGAAGCCGACATAATATCCTGTCCAACCACCATTAGTGTAAATCTTGCCTTTCATAGAATTATGTAAAAGCACGGTGTTATCTATCCCAATTGTACTGTCCATACACACACATCATGCTTCTTCCTTTCTATACCCCTTCCTTTGTCTACACCTGTCAAAGGTGAGCACTCCATTCTCATTCAACTAACTTAGGTGCCTGAATTTGATAACACAATCCAATACAGTCCAGCATTCCACAACAACAGTGAGTTATCCAAAGAAGTTGTCGACCATAGCCATTTACAACTCAACTTATTATTATGGCCCCATGATGTATACCTCATATTTATACTTTTCTGCTGGATGGTTAAGACTGATAGAGCAAGAGCTATATACCAAAACATGTAGTTTTTGTTTCTTATGAGGTCAGTGAAGTCCTCTCAGGATTTATCTTGTAGTCCTGCACCTTATTCTGTAGATCCTTTGTCTGTGTCATCCATGTGGATGAGTCATTGCCAATGCTTGACCAGTTTGCTCTCTGTGAGAGCCTGAGAGAAAGTTTTTTCTCCATGTGACTCTCCCCAGGCACACTATAGAATTTCAATCTCTTTCCTCTGTGGCTCCATAATCTCCTTGTTCTGAAAATTTGGAGCTCAACTGAGTTTTGTGATGCTGCAGTACAGGTTCTCCTATTTTCTGAGTCTTCACTGACCTTGAAAGGCTAGGGTCAAAATGTTGGCTGGCCTTGTGACTCATCTATCTCTCCAATTTTGATCTGTGAACTTAGGTTGTTAACCATCCAGAAGAAAAGCTGATTAGTATCCTGTAGCATATGCCATTCACTTATAATTTTCATTATTATAGTTAAAAAGTTGTGCTGGTGGGGCTGGGGAGATGGCTCAGTGGGATAAGCACTTCTCTGGCAAGCGCAAGGGCCTGAGTTCAATCCCCAGTTCTGCCAAAAAAGAAAGAAAGAAAAGAAAACGTTGTACTGGTTGGTATCTAGTGAATCATGACTAGGACTACTGTAAGACATCCCACACCATGTCATGCAACCCCAGTAAGCTTCAAATGATAATTTAAAAAATCAGTTCTGCATTAGACAGGTTAGATGCATGCAGTGAAGTGAGATTCAAGCAATAATACTACATCTCTTTTAAAAGCAATTTGAAAAGAAGTAACACCACCTTCTACTCCAGTCACTTCAAGCTTCTTTCAACTGCTTAGACACTTCTAGTCCTTTTTCGTGGCCACATGCAAGTGTGGTATTATTTATTTTCCCTGGAAATTCTTCAGTTGCCTCTCTATGTTCAACTTTACCACACATTGAAGATTCACAATAAATGCGCTTCTCCAATGGAAATTTCACTTTCATCACTCCATCCATAAATTGGTTACCATGGCGCAGGTAGACCTAAATAGTCCAGTTCTCCCTCATATCTTCCCTCTGTTCACAGTTACTGTGTAGAAGTCCACTTTTTTTTCATTTATTTTTATTTTATTAAAATACAAATGTCAATCAGACAGTTTCAAGACACCTTAACCATACAGATTCGATGAATTAA
Organism: Ctenomys sociabilis; assembly: GCA_004027165.1. Classification (NCBI taxonomy): domain Eukaryota; kingdom Metazoa; phylum Chordata; class Mammalia; order Rodentia; family Ctenomyidae; genus Ctenomys; species Ctenomys sociabilis. Next base: position 79,316 of record PVKA01003387.1, read on the forward strand.
TACATTGCAAACTGTTTTCATAATGTTTTGGTATTGTACAAGGTGCATACATGATATTATATTTACAGATATTATTTTAGCAGATATCTCATCAGTGAATTAAGAGTATAGCTGCTTACTTATCTTATTTTTTTATACCTGAACTATATCAAAAATTCAATAATTATTTACCTAGTGGATGACCACAGTACTAGAAGCCAACATAATATCCTGTCCAACCACCATTAGTGCAGATCTTGCCTCTCATAGAATTATGTAGAAGCACAGCATTATCTATCCCAACTGTACTGTCTATACACACACATCATGATTTTTTTTCTTTCTACAACCCTTCCTTTGTCCACACCTGTCAAAAGTGGGCACTCCATTGACGTTCAACTAACTTAGGTGCTTGAACTCGACACCACAATCCACACAGTCCAGCATTCTACAACCATAATGAGTTATTCAAAGAAATTGTCGACCATATCCATTTACAGCTCAGCTTAATATTATGGGCTCATGATATATACTTCATTTTTATACTTTTCTGCTGGATGGTTAAGACCTAGGTAGATCAAGACTTATATACCAACACAAGAACTTTATATTTGCTATGTGGTTATTGAAGTCCTCTCAGGGTTTATCTTGTAGTCCTGTACATTATTTTGTAGTTCCTTTGTCTGTGTCATCCATGTGGATGAGTCACGGCCAATGCTTGACCAGATTGCTCTCTGTGAGAGCTTGAGAGAAAGTTTTCTCTTCATGTGACTCTCCCCAGGCACACTTTAGAATAGAAGTCCACTTTTTGATAGCGTTTTCTTCTCTAGTATTCCAAGAATTCCTTTAAATCACAATTACTGTTGCACTGGATTCTATTGCCTAGCACATAGACTTGGAGTGAAGATTAATATGTTTTTAGTGAATGAATGGATGAGTAAATAAATAAAATGAGTTCATGTTTAGACACAAGACCATGGCATATGGATACTCTGCTTGGTTCTCAACTTCCTGGGAATTTTCCATTCTTTTTATAGAGAAGCAAAAGTGAACAAGTCTACTGACCCTGAGAAACACTGGCTTAGTATCAAAGCGAGCCATCTGGAAGGCCACTTCACCAGTAGGAAGTAGCTAATCACTTATCTATCCCTTTTATGTCATCTAGTTACTGACATTATTTCCAAATTTATAACTAAAACCATAGTAGTGCATGTGTGTGCACACACACTTGAAGCTATTTGCACTTACAGGTGGTTTAAGGTGGTGTTTTACTGTATTTAACAGGGTATGACACAGCATTTCAAGGTATTGGGAAATTTTACCATATAAGCAGTCATTAACAAACATATAAAGCAAGCCACTGTGACTGTACACGCACCATGTTAACAGCTGAGAATTCTCTGTTAACGCTTGAGGCTTGCAAATCTTGTCGAAATGTAGGAGTTATATTTTAAAAACCCACGAATTATAGAACAATTTTCAAGAAAAAGTACACATCAGAAGTCAAAAACTTAAGGAAAAAACAAAAACTAATAAAGTAAGGCTACTTTATTTTATTCAATGATTTTATGTTTAAAAAAGATTTTGCTGCTTGCATGCTATATTACTGGTGGCCTAGAAGATCCAAAGGATATGACTGGAAACCACTAGTACAAATGAGGTTTGTCAGATAATTACTTAAATTCAGTAAGTTTTTCTATAAAGAAACACATAGAAGAGATATTTCCTTAAAATAATTGGAAAGAGGATTATGTGACTCTCATGAGAAGCTATAAATTTTTATTAAAGTCAATACATTATGTGAATAAGAATGCCAGTGGATGAAATGAGCATTCCAGTCATAATATTTATGCATACTTTTCACCCCTGCTGTCTCCCATGTACTAAGAGCTCTATGAAGTAATGACAGTTCCTCTTAGTAACTCCATTCACTAGCCTCAAAAAAAAAAAGCTATTTCTGTACCTTGTACATTTCTGGAGGTAATTTCAAATTTTGTTTCTCTGTTTTATAGCATTTAAATTTTTTCCACTATCCTCTCTTTGTTGAGATAATTATAAATTTGCATGAAATTTTGAAAAACAAACATTTTCTTTTCCAAGTTTCTCCCAGCAGCAATATCTTGCAAATCTACAGTAGCCAGGCCACTGACATGGAGTCAGAGTATGTGCACCCCTACCGGCGTCTTTTCATTGATCTTTTAGAGCTGCAGACACTTTCCTCTTATTTCTAGCCTGCCTGAGACATCAATCTGTTCTCCTTTCCATGTGTTTTTCATTTCAATAGTGTTATATACATGGAAATGCATGGACCATAACATTATGATACAGGCTTTGTTCATTTGGCAAAAATCTCTGGAGGATTTTCTATGATGTTTCATGTGTCATATTCATTCCTCTTCATTGCTGAGTCATATTTCATAGTACAATTATATTTTAATATAACTATTTGTTGACACACAGCTGGCTTGTCTCCAGTTTTGACCTTTTTTTGAAAAAAAATAGATTTTTCTATGAACTGGTCCTTATTTTTGCTAGACTAAATGTCCACGAGGAAACTGTAGGTTGTTACAGTAATTGCATGCTTAGTCTTGAGAAAAACTGACAAAATGTTTTCCAGAATGCCTCAAATATTGTACCTTTCCATCAGAAGAAATGTATGAATTATTCAGTTTCTCTGCTCTTTTGCCAGCATATGCTGCAGTCACTATTTTATTATACTCAGTCTGAATTGTGTTGGGATATCCCACTTGCTTTTAATTTGCCTGTCTCTGGTGAATGGAGATTTTGAAGATCTCTGCATATTCTTATTCATCACCTATATATATTCTTCAGTTCTTTGTCTGAATTCTAATTCATTTGTTGTTGTTTTTTAAATTTTTGTTTATAGGAGTTCTCCATGTATACTATATACTGGTCTTATATCAGATATATGAGTTTCACTTTTCCTTTATGCTGTAGTTTGCCTTTTTAAAAATTCTCTTAAGAGGGTCACGTTAGGCCAAATGCTTTTTAATTGAAGATATTTATCAGATTTTACTTCGTGGATGGTGCTTTGATGTCAAATCTAAGTTGGTCCCTAGTCCTAATTCATGAAGATTTATCCTCTGCCTGTGTCTAAAAGTGTTATAGCTTTGCATTTTATATTTAACTTTATGATGCATTATAATGTTTGCAGAAAGGGTGAGAACTTAGGACAGAGCTAATTTTTCTGCATGACATGTTGGATTTTTTCTATTTCTTGCAAAAGATGTCTTTCTTCTTCTGCTGAATGATTCTGCCTCTCCTATGAAAATCAGTTGACTCATGAAATAAGCCCATTTCAGGGTTTCATTTCTGTTCCATTTTTATCCATTAACACCATGTGGGCTTGGTGGTTTAGCTGTGATTACTTACTTACAGCTCTGCAATGTCTTGAAATTACTTCCATTTCATTCTGCTTTATCAAAACTGCTGTAGCTATTCTAGTTCTTTTGTCTTTTCATACAAATTTTAGAACAGTATTGTCTATGCCATCAAAGTTATCCTTCTGTAATTCTCACAAGAACTGTGTCACATCTGTATCTCAGTTTGGGTAAAACTGACACTTTTACTCTGTTGCAGCTTGCAACTTATGAGTATGATATCTGCTTAAAATATTCTTTAATATCTTCCCTTAATATAATACTGTTTTTTCATATGAGTTCTGCACATAACATTTTAGATTTATAATCAAATATTGTATTACTTTGAGCAACAGTACAAGATTTTTAAATATACTTCTACTTTCAGTGTCCTTCTGTTCATTACTGGTATATAGAAATATTTTTGATCTTGTGGGGGTTTCTTTCCTTGTATTTTGCAATCTTTCGTAGTCTACCTATTAATTCTAGGGAAAGGGCTTTTTCTTTTTCCTTTTGATAAATCCCTTGGAATGTTTTTTCTTTCTTTTTTTTTTTTTTTTTTTTTTTGCAAAACCAATAATTGAACGCAGGCTCTTGTGCTTACCAGGCAAGCACTTATTCTACTGAGCTCTCTCCCCGACTCCAGAATTTTCTATAAATACAACTGTGTCACTCACCAAGTAGAGTTTTGTGTCTCCCCTTCTCATCCATAGGGCTTTCTTTTCACTTTCTGTCCTGCCGTGCTTCCAGCACTGCCCTGTGTTGTACAAGAAGTGCTTTTTTCTAGTCCTAAAGGAAAAATGTTTAGTCTTTCATCTGAAATGTAATATTATTTGTAGGGTTTTAGAATCATTTTTTTTTTAAATCCCTCTCTGTATTTCTATTTTCTGGGTCTTTTAAAATTTTTTAACCAAAACAATCCAACACAGGTCAGCAGTCCACAATATTAGTGGGTTATCCACAGAAGTTGTTGACTTGAGCCATTCACAGCTCAGTATATTAATATGGCTTTACTTCATAGACCTCGTTTTTATACTTTTCTGCTGGTTGATTAAGAACAAGATAAAGCAAGACCTATATAACAAGAAATGAATCTTTTAGGGGCCAGGGAGATGACTCAGTGGAATAAGCACTTCCCTGGCAAGTGCAAGGATGTGAGTTCAATCCCCGGTTCTGCCAAAAAAAAAAAAGAAAGAAAGAAAGAAAGAAAGAAAGAAAGAAAGAAAGAAAGAAAGAAAGAAAGAAAGAAAGAAAGAAAGAAAGAAAGAAAGAAACTTTTATATCAGATAAGGTCAGTCAGGTACCCTCAGGGTTTATCTTGTAACCCTATACCCCACTTTGTAGATCCCTTGTCAGTGTCAGCCTTGCGCATGAGTCATGGCCATTATTTGACCAATTTGCTCTCTGTGGAAGCCTGAGAGAATGTTTGCTCTCCATGTGACTCTCCTTAGGCACACTATAAATCATCAATCACATTCCTCTGTGGCCCTATAATCTCCTTGATCAGAAAATTTGGGGCACAACTGAGTTACATGATGTTACAGTACAAGTTCTTCTATGTCCTGAGTATTCACTGACCTTGAAAGGCTAGGGCTAAAATGTTGGCTGACTTTGTAGTCTTCCTTTTTCTCCAGTTTTTGATCTGTAAACTTAGGTTGTTAACCCTCCAGAAGAGAAGCTTATTATTACCTTTCAACATATGCAGTTCGATTTACTCACACTATTTGTCTAAATATCAGACATTGTACACATAACATGGAACAGGTATTTTCCATCAAGTATTGAGATATTAAGCTCTAAGTCCTTACAGAATATGAAGAAAAAAAAATTTTTAAATAGAAATGAACACTTACATATATTTACATAGATATTTAGAAATCTATCCATACACTGCATTATATCAGGACTGCCTTGTGACATTTTTCATCTTATTTTTCATTTATTACCCTTAAAAGAATTTTTATTTGAAAGACTGTATAGTAATAGTTGGTATGTCATGACAAGAAGTGCATATTTAGAAGACCAGAATGACAGGCATTTCAAGCATGACTTTCTGGGTCTTTATTATCAGTGGTTGATGAATTTTATTTGTAGGACTTTTTGTGCATCAGTTGACATAACCTGTGAATTTCACCATTAGCCTGTAAGTGTGATAGATTTCATTTAATTACTTCTGATTTGGCAGGTGAATTGTGACATCGTGACATGAAAGGAAAGGGACTGAGAATGTTTCCTCTTCTAGCAAGGTGATAATAGAAATCCAGGTTCTACCCCCTTTTTTTTATTTTTTGACTGTATGTGAGTAGAAATATTTATTTACATAAAGTTACAAAGTGATTCATGCTGTTAGTATCAAAGTTAGGAAAATAAAAGTAATCAAACTATTTTGAATTACCAGGGAAGATATTTCCTACTGTGATGGGGCCTGACTTATATCAACCATTAAAGGACCAACTGACACCTACTTTAGCAAAAAAAAAATCTTATGCTCATGTCTAGAAACAAGGAATTATGCCAAATTTGCAATAGACTAATAAAACAAATGATACTGCAAAAATTGTATGGCATATATGTATATCACTTCACTTCCACTTTAGATCATTTATTGGAGTTCAGATTTTCCAATTTTTATTCATATGTTGCCACACAATATGAAATAAATATATTGTGTTGTATAGGCAAATTATAATAAATCTCAACTATTAGAGCAATGGGAACTGACTCCAACATTTTACTTGCAAGTATTTCAAGAACCCTTAACTCTTTTTAACTTTAAAAAGGTTAACCCGATTAAACATCATAGGGGTGTGTGTGTGTGTGTGTGTGTGTGTGTGTTTCTATCCATTCAGTAGTGTATACAGAAAGTATGAACTATGTCAACGTGGCACACAAAGAGAGAAGACATACAAATACACAACTGCTAAAAGTCTTGGACAGGGAGACACACAATTACCATCCAAATAAAATAGAGTTTAGTAATGAAATAATTAGGGCCTCAGGCAGCATAAAGAACAGTCTGTGACAGATTTAGCAAATAAAGTGTAAAGCAGAATGCTCTGCCTGCAACATTCCAGTGACAATGGAGGACACAGATCAGAGAACGTCACTCCTTAGGAAAGGACTAGGGTTGGAATCCTCTGTGTCTCTGGAACTTAGCATTTCTTTAGAAGGTATTTGTAGTGGCCACAAAGTTAGAGATGGTTCCTGTGATGCCCACAGGCCATCTCACTATTATCCTTTTCCAAAGTACTTGGCTAGTCTTTAACTAGTTGTTCAGCAATCATGTCATCTTTTGTTCCATCTTTCCAGGCCAACAAGTTTTCTGTCTGGATAGACTAAAAATATTTGAAATCATTCTTCTGTATAGTTTTATCTCAATTCTTAACACAGATCTAGGTAAGTGTTCCAGCGATATCCATTCCAATCCCTGAATATTAAACTGCTTTTAAATTCCTTCCACCAGGTTAGTTAGTCCACTACACGTAATCTCAGCCTCTGACAAAGTCAGGTTCCCCCTTTCATCTCTTCTGGCTCTGTTGCATGTGGGACCTCTTACTGCCGGGTGAGCATGGAAGCTTGGCTGCTCATGAGGCCTTTGCAGGTGCCTCCCCCTCCAGGAAGTGCGAGAGGTGCTCCCCATTGCTCCTTCTGGCAGCACAGTGACCTCTTCGCTGCTCAGTGTTGGGGAAAGCCCTGATTCTCCACTAAGCCTCCTTGAGCACCAGTGAGGAAGGGAAAGAGCCCTTTCTTACTTCTGAACAGATGGTGGAAGTAAGACGGAGCACTTGCTTTGTGCTCTCCGCTGGGACCCATCTCCCTACTTCATCTTCTCTGTTACCACACTTGCAGAAACCTTGCTAGAGAACCACACAAGAGTGGAAAGCCAGAATCCCGACTTTGTTTTTCCTGTTGTTACTGGAGATGGGGCACAGTTTTCTACTGTAGTACTTAGATAAAGTAGAAGAGCAAAGCACTGCTGTCTAAAAGTGTCATATATCCTTTTGGGCTTCCCTGCTCCTTGGCCTTTGACTAGAGAGAGCACACTTTGTTGACTGTACTGTTTGTCTTTGTCATTGCCTGTTGATGTTTATGGGCTGCAGTCTTCTTCTCCTTCAAGCCTGGAATCCATCAGGAATGAGAAAACCCAGGAGGTCACCTGTATGTTACTTTCTAAATTGAGTTTCCTAGCTGGTCTTGCATCTCATTCTATGTACCAGAGGCATTTTATGCTTATTTCATGAATAATGTCCAAGTGTTTCATGTATTTAGCAGAAGAATTAAGGAAAAGTATGTCTACTGTATCTTCCCAGAAATAAAAGCTTGATGTTTGTATTATTTCTTCTCTGTTGACAGATTTTTTCCATTTTAGTTATATCAACCCAACCGATTGTATTTTTTACAAGTTGGCTTAATTTGGGACACCCATTGTTGAAGTATAAAGATGTTAATTTTTCCTCTATCCCATACTGGATCATGAATTTTACTTCTACTGAAACCAAAGTGATCTGGTAAAAAAAAAAAGTTACTGGCTAACAAAGAAAAGACTAAACGTTTTAGAAACAATTATAAACCAAAATTAATTAAGGAAAAATTAAACATATTAAAATGCTTACATTATCCTTACGTTCAGAAATATGTGGCCCTGCCTAATAGTGAATAGTGCAGTGTGTTTGAGAATGAAATGTTGTCTTCCAAAGTCATTCTCCAAACTGCATCCAGAGTGATCTCTTTAAACTCCCTAATTTAAAACAGTGTCATTGTCCCCCATTGTTTCCATGAAAAACTTTTGAATGTAGCTTCTCCAAGCTCGATGTTTGTGGCACCCACTTTTCTTTCCAGTCTTACCTCCTCTACCCTCATTTGAAGAAGCCCTCTTTTATTTTCTCCAAGTACACCAGGTGCTTACCACTCTATTGGTCCTGGGAATGGACCTGCTTCCACTCTTCTTGTCCTGTCTACTCATGGTTTGTCTCATCTTTGAATCACTTTAACTAGCAAATCTTATCCAAGCACTTTCTCAAATCTGGATTATGGCCCTTTCTTGTATTGTCCTATGTGATGGTGTGGATTCAAGATATCTCCAAGTACTCATGCACTGACAGCTTACCCTGTTGCTTATGAGCTTTTCAGAAGTGATCGGACCATGAAGGTTCTAACTTTGTGGAGAGGGTTAGTCCACTGATATGATAATAATGTGGTAGCATTACTGGGAGTAGAGATATCCTGGAGGTGGGGTCTAGCTGAATGGAGTGGGTCAGGGAGTGTGACTTTAGGACTGTCTCTAGTTCCTAGCCTCTTACTCTATTTTTTTCCCCCACTTGTGGCTGGCTCAAGCCAACCTGGGGTTGGAGCTTGCATGTTGTGTGGTGCCAGGAATTGAACCACAGTCCCTGTGCACTTGCCTAAGCTTGCCTAAGCAGGCACTTTATACTGCTGAGCTATCTCGCCAGCCCATAGCCTCTTCCTCTTTGGTTCTTTCCCTTTCTCCTTGCTTCCTACCTGCCATGATACAAGCAGATTTCCACTGCTACTCCTTTTCTACCTTGACTTTTCTGCTTTTCCATGAGCCTAACATCAGTGGAGGTGCCCCGTCGGGGACTGAGACCCACAAAAGCAAGAGTCAAGCAAATCTTTCTTCCTTTAAATTGTTTTCTCCACTTTTTGGCCACAACAATGAAACACATCCCATGGTACTTTTGTTGCATTTGCCTGTTTACGACTAAAATTAGCCAAGGTTATTCTTTTTTTTTTTTTCTTTTTTGTGGAACCAGGGATTGAACTCAGGCTCTTGTTGTTGCCAGGGAAGTGCGTATTCCACTGAGCCATCTCACCGGCCCCAGGATTATTCTTTACTTTATCTTCATACCCTTTATCTGTTTTATCCTTTTTATCCCTAATGAGGGCCATGAAATTTTGCTTTTACAGTTTGACTGTGTACACATGATCACCCATTGGGTAGTAATGGAAAAGACAGTTCTCCAATTAGTTACATAGCTTAGTATAGCACAGTGTTAGATCCAGAAATAATTTTCAAACTTCTTACTCAGTCCTTTGTATCATGCTCCATTTTAGTGAATGAAATGAGAAAAAGGTGGTGATCGAGGGACACTTCTTGCAATAAAAACATTGTAATACCAAAAATAGTTATAGTTTTATTTATATACGTATTGTTCAAACGATACTCTGGATACTTTAACATGGGTCTAAGAAAGGAAAACAACTATTAAATGACTAGAACACTTCAACCTCTGATGGACTGGACCACACAAATCATCAGAGTGAGTGCCAGGCAGATCAGATCAGCCTGAATCACATCTTATGCACACCATAGACAGAAATCATTTAAGTCTGTCCATTGACTCTTAACTACTTGTTGACCATCTATTCAGCTATTTTGGAGTGTACATGGTTATACAATACTTCTAGTAAGTGCCTTATTAAGAAATTGAGCTATAATTTCTCTAAACAAGTCACATTGTTTGTCATGAGCCAAGAATTATGAGTCTGGGGAGACTGCTGTAAAGAACAAGAAGTCCAAGCCTTAGTAGGGACCTGACGTAGCTCACCTGGATGGGATCTATAGATATAATGGGATCAGAGGCAGGAGCAGTGAGGTAGAAAAGTAGACTGCATTGAGATTAGACTTCTAGGTCACAGAGCTGGCCTTCGCTCACTTGGCAACAGTGATGCAATACTTTTGGGCTGAAAAATAGAATTACAATAAAAATGTGTTAAGAATATCAATTTTGTACCTGAATGTGAAACAATATAAAAATAGGATTGCATAGGGAAGGTATAGAACTGAACAAGGCATGCACTAATAAGGTCCTAATTTCATGCAGTACTAATAGAAATGAAGGGTTGAAGAGATAGCTCATTGGCAGTAGCACCTGCCTGGAAAGTACATGGTCCCAAGTTCAATCCCCAGGACCATTACATAAATGAATAAATAAACAAACAAATTTTCAAAAAATAACAAAAATGAAGAGTAGAAATTGATGTAATCTACATTGCCCAATTCCTGAAGGCCATAATATCTTATGGAATATGAGACAGAAGAGAGGAAGAAAGATAATATAAGATGCAACCATGGCCTGAAATTTTCCTTGTAACCTGTTACTCTGCATTGGCCTACTGGGAAACACATTTGATAGGCATCAAATTATACTCAGAATATTTCTTTCCATTCTATCTCAAGGTCAAGTGTTACTAGGCCTGACCTATGTCAGTTTCTTCAGGACAGGCTAATGTTCAGTGGATATGCAGCAGTACAGCTGTAAAAGCTATTAAAATACTAAAATATTTATGAGTTGGATGGCATGTCTGCTGTCCCAAGTCCCTTGAGTGACCTTGTATTCCTAGGACCCCATTGTGGGTTACTGTGCCTTCTCACAATCCAGCATCTGCACAGGGAATACCTGGAGTAAACCAGCATGCAGAGCCCGCTTTGCTTCCATACTCCGTGTTCTCACAGAGCAGCAGCCAGGCCATGCTGAGCTATAACATTGTGAATATTATTCCTGCTACAGAGGACTCATAAGTTCTTCATAATGGCTCCCATTGATCCTGTATATGTGTGACTCCCCAGGCAGAGCAAACCTAGGTTCAAATTAGGACCCTGTCGCACTGAGATCCACAGGCCTTTACATGTAACTGAGTCATTGGTAGTTGTTTAAATTGCTAATACCCCATGGCAAAGAGAGTACAATCAGGTTTTGTACTTCCCATGCTGATAATGAGAATACATTATAGGTAGTGCAACTATAGTAGGCTCATGAGTTTAAACAATTACTATTACTTTGCCTAAGAAAAAAAATTTAAAAATTTAAACTGTACCAAACACTAAAAGAAAGAAAATGTTTATAGAAAGGTTGTTTAAAATTATTTAAAAGAATAGAATCAAGCTAAACATTAAATATTAAAAAAAATAAACCAAACTGATTTAGTTCATGGTATTTTTATTCTTTTATGTGATTCTGAATTATTATCCATTTTTGGAAAGGAAAAATTGGGTCAAATGTAATTGTAACCATCTCCAGAGGACCTCTTCTACAAGTGCAAGCCCACAAAGCTGTAATTATAAAACTCAGGATGTCTCACAGTTTTCAGCCAAACTCGCAACACCTTAAAAAATTAAGAACACAAAAGCCTTCACCTAAATATTCTATATTCAGCCAGGTTGCATTCACATGAGAATCTGTATGTGAGTACATGCACGTTCTTCAGGGATTTGCCCTATTTCGTACACAGTCCCTTGAGGGGTTTGGTTTTTTATGAACTTGTCATTTTCCATCACTAATCTCCTGAAAAGTCCAAGCAGATGCTTATATTTGTAACATGGCACCCTGAAGCTAAGTTGCCATTTGCTCTTACGGCACCACACTGGGCTCAAATTCACAATGCTGTGCAAATGCTCCGTATTGCAGCCAAATAGACTGACCAATCAGAGGAAGAGTAGCGGGTGTTCATGTGCATCGCCACGTACGTTCTGATGTACTGATTTCAGGGCTGTGGAAAGTCTCTTCCTGTGATTCATTGATACAAGTAGGATAATCATTGCCTGATAAGAAGAAACTTCCTGTCCACATGTGGAGGTTCTTGTCCAATATTTGGGAAGACATTGAATCAGCCTAGGAGAAACTGATTCTCTTCTTAAGTCCTAGCAAAATCAACTGTAGGAATAGATCCCATACTCATGTCAGAGCCATACAATTGAAAAGGAACATACATTGTGATCATACAGACCCTTTCTCTAAAGACCTACATACCGCCCTGGTGACAGAACAGAAATGAGGGATTTGGGGGCAACCTGCTCGGGACCCCGTTCTGTCCCTCTCCAACAGAAGCTTTGCTGTCCAATAAAGTTTAAAAAAGAAAAAAGAAATGAGGGCTTTGGAGTTGCTCAGCCCTACAGGTGCCACAATAATTCACATGAGTGGGCACCCTCAGAGTTCCACGGGGTACACTCAAATGCAGCCCATTCCACTGCCCTGGCACTATACTCTTTAAAATCAGAGTAAAGGCTTTCAGTTTTTATCAGGGTTTTAAAAACCTAACCTTATGTATGTTACTTTATAGTGTAAAGTCACTTTAGAATGCATGTGAGTAATAGTAACATTTTAAGACTTCTAAGCTTTCTAAGATGTTGATATTTAATGGGCCAGATGGATTAAAGAGAATGGAAACATTTTATGTTTTACAAATTCCAAACCTATTGGTATTTTCCTACCCAAAGAATTACATTTTCAGCTGAAAAAAGCTAATGTTAGCACAGCATGAGAGCTTCAGGAATCGCACTTCCAGTAATAGCAGCTGATACCGTCAGGGCATTTCTGCAGAGAAAGTAGGCTTATTTTAACATCAACAGAAAGAACAATTAACAAGTAATATTTGGCACATTTCCAGGAAGGAAACATCTCATTAAGGAAAAAAAAAAAGTGCAATAGCCCCTTAGCCAAGACTTGTTCAGACCTCAGATTTATTTCATCTCTTCAACTTTTGCTCAGATTTGGATGAGGATTTTTCCCCATTGGGAATCACAGAAGTTGATTACATTTTTCCCCCTAGAATTGTGCAATGCCATTAAATTGTTCTCCTAAGGTCTGTTTCTCATTACCATTATGGATTTCACAATACATTTCCAAACATACTTTTGGATGGATATTTTTATCCAAAACTCTATTCTTCAGTCCCATAGACCCTTCATTAGTCAAAAGATTTTGGAGAATTAAAAAATAAGCAATTATTTCCTTTCCAAGAACCATTAGTTTTAAAATAAATTATGAAATCTATATCAGGAATCTGACGACCCATATTTAGCGTTTCTTTAAGTTGCTTTTTGGCATTAGTCTATTTGTAGAAGTACCAAATGTTAGTTTTGGAAAAATTGAAAATGTCACAAGTTGTAACTTCTGTATGTTGTATGAAAAGAAAAGAAAATCACTTGCCAATGACCGCTTGTTAGTGGAAGGTCCAAGATTGCAAGCATCCAAGTCTAGGTTGTCTAGCCTCCAAATCTAATGACCTCTCCCCTCACCCTATTGCGGCCCTTCCTGACGTCAGAATTCCCTCTTCCAAACCCAACCTTTCGTCTGCTAGGAGAGCTTGTTTTCTCTGGCCCTCCTTTGACTCCTGCTCAGGCAGTGAGATACATAATGACCATCCCAGAATGGAAGGTTTTCTACAAGTAGAAGAGCATGTCACCCAGGAAAGAATGCACCTTGTGAGTGCACATTCTAGCCAGATGCAGAGATCTCTACCAGAGCAGAGGCAAGGGCAATATGTCCAGGGAGGCCCAGAAGGGCAGGCAAGACAATCTGTCTGAAGAAGTTGGGGAAGCTTTGAAGGATGAGCTAGATTCTTGAAGCATGTTTGCAGTTCATTAAGAGGCAGCAAAACATATGCAAAAGCAGAGGCCAAGTGGAGGCTTGGAAAGGGATATAGGGAAGTAATATTTACCAAGGGCCAGACATCTAAATGGCCCAACAAAGCTGTGGCAAGCATAATGATCAACTTTATCACTGAGAAAAAGGGTTGGCAACATTATGCTAACAATTACTGAATGCCAAACTATATTTCAGGCATTACTGTTTTACTAATTTTATTTCAGTGAATCCTAAGCAAAATGAAAAAGTGCAATGGAAATACTACTACTATTGCACCAGAGAAAAATAAAGCTACAGAGAAATTAAGTAAGCTGTTAGGACTCCCACATCTAATAAATGTGGTGGGAGTGGGGAAGGGGTATAGCACAACACTAGGTGATGTGTAGTTCTGTGGTGTTGTAGGTTCTGTCTAGGGTGTGAAGGGCTCTGGTTCACTGCAGCTGACAGAGATCCAGGATGTCACTGTTCTCCAGGCTGAAGAGTGAGGGTTTTATCTTACCAGTATCATGCCTAGAAGAAAAGTGATTTGACTAAGTTGACATACTTGAGAAGAGTTAAGGCAACAACATCTCAAATGAGTTAAAGGAAGAGATAAGAAAGATCGAGGGGCCAGAGAGAGGCTTTGTAAAAATGCAGAAGAGAGATAATTGGGTCCCTAAGAGTAAGGAACAAAAATCAGGAGGAACAAAACTGGAGGACATTGTTAAGCAATTAGACCCAAAGAGCATGGTTTCATTTGATACTGATAAAAGAGGAACAAAAAGGACTCAAGACAATTTGCAGTATCAGAGAATCAATAATCATGAAATGAGAGGCAAGGTTAATGACAATGGCTCTTTTTAATAAAATTCTATTTTTGCTTTTACCCAAGTAATACCTACTCATAACAAAACAAGAAATTGTAGATCAAGAAAAATTAACTTGAAAACCTCAGAATTCTACCCTGGATATGTAGCATGTATACATAACCTCCTGGGTCATTTTCTATATGTCTCATATATGTGTTTGTAAGTTTAAAAAGATCATACAGCCAGGCATGGTGGTGCACACCTCAGCTCCTGAGAGGATGAAGCAGGAGGATCACCATGAGTTCAAAGCCCACCTGAACTCAATAGCGAGGACTTGTCTAAAGGAAAAGGCATCATACAGTATAGATGACTTTAAACATTTTTTCCACTTACCTGCATAATTCGAATGACTCTGATGTCAAGAACTATATTTTTGTGGGTAGTACCCCGTTGGATGGATGCACCTAACAAGTATGACAGACATTATACTCTATGCTATCATTAGTGCTGTATAAATAGTAGTAACACTTATGCACACAGTTTTGCTTACTTGTCCTTTTTTACCTAAGACAGATTCTTAGAGGCAAAAGGCTTGTATTAAAGAGGAAATCCCAGGGAAGACTTTTGATGTTTAGCCTCAAATTGTTCCACAGAAATTTTGCCCACTCTCTGCAGTGTTGGAGAGAGCCTATTTTTCCACAGTAAATTTCAGTCATTTATTATGAGTAAGGTTAAATAAGTTATTCTATTATTATTGATCATTTACGTTTCTACTCTAGGAAATTTCCACTTCTTATTCTTTGTCTGTTTTCTTAGTAAAGTATTCAGATCATTTTCATGTACTAGACAAAGTTATTCACATATTTTATGTTTCTCCTTAAGACAGTAATTTGATTCATCAAAATATTTTCAAACATTTCCTGTTTTTGTAAGTCAATTAATTTTAAACAATATGTCTCATGTCTTTTAGGGTTACATCTTACCAGCCCAGTTAGATTAACCCACTGCTATTTATAGTGACTGATATGTTTGGGTTTCCTCTTGTTACACTCATTCTTGTAGCTTCAATTTTCATTCTTTCTTGCTATTTCTTTTTTTTTATTTAGATTTTCTTCTTCTCTACCTATTTGGAGGTTCAATATATTTTGTTCTATATAGAATTATGTACATTTAATGTATAAATTTGGATTTAATTTTTTCCCTTTTATCACAGTGTATATGAAAGAAGAAATTTACCAACTTTCTACCTATTTACTAGCTTCTCTCATATTTTAAATGTTTCTTCTGTGAAATATAAAAGATTTTTTTCCTTTGAGCATACATTTTTGTAAAAACTATTTATTTATTTATTTATTTATTTATTTATTTTGGCAGAACCAGGGATTGAACTCAGGCCCTTGTGTTTGCCAGGGAAGCATCTATTCCACTGAGACATCTCCCCAATCCTTATTTATTTATTTATTTATTATTTAGTTATTTATTTATTTTCAGTACCAGGGATTGAACTCAGAACCCTGCACTTGCCAGGCAAGCACTTACTCTACTGAGCTATCTGCCCCACCCACAAACACTTTATTTTGTATCTGTTTTTATCTTCACAATTATTTTAGCAACATATTTAAAATTTACTATATGTTCTACAAGTATTTCACTGTCTAGGACATTATAAAAGAACATTATTTTCATTCCTATGTTCTTTGTTTTGATTTCTTTCTCACTAAATTAGATACGGCTTTTTTTTCAATAAAATCATATTCTAGTCATACTCTAGTATGTGCATGCTCTACTCATTTTCTTTCTTAATGCATACAAATATCTTGCCTAACATTTTGATTAGCTTGGATACATAGTATTTTTATTGCATTGTTACGTATCTATTCTACGTTTTCCCCTAGTTTTTGCTGTTTTACATAGGAGAAATGAAGTATCAGCCTGATTTCCCCACTTATAACTATCTTGCTTGTCTTTCCCTCGGTTTGTAGCATTTTCCTTTATGCCAGGTGTACCTTTTCATTAATTTTTCCCAGAATTTGGTGAATATTTTTGTACTCAAATTTTAGTGCACAGTCTTGTGTTTGTATCAGAACTATTATTCTTGTTAAGTCTACTTAGTGCTAATGTTCTGGAACTGGATTTATTTTACTGTCCAATGACATTTTTAATATTGTAGTAATAATTAAAATTTTCTTTTCAATATTTGTATTTCTTACAATCACTTTCTTCTCTAGCTGCTGCTGGCTGCTACTTAAAGGAGACTGTGTGGTTTTGCAGGTTTTTGAGAATTCTAATGCAATATTTACTGAAATATTTATAGGAAAACATTTTTTTTTTTTTTTGTAGAACTGGGGATTGAACTCAGGTCCTTGCACTTGCCAGGCAAGCACTTATTCTACTGAGCCATTTCCCTGGCCCCAGGAAGACCTATTTAATAGTATGAATAATTCAGTAATAACCTGATATTCATTAATGTAATACTTCAAAGGAATATTTTCATTCATTAAGCTGAATTATTTTTCATAAATAACTGTCTTAATTACTTTTCTTATTGCTGAGACAAAATACCTGATACTTAAAGGATGAAAAGTTTATTTAATTCACAGTTTGTAGAGGTTATAGTCCCCGGTAGGGAGGTGTGGCAGACAAGCATCGCAGAGGAGAAACAGTTCATGGTGGGCAGAAGGTAGCAAAGTAAGCAAGGGGCAACCACGGCTTTCTATCCTGTGTATCTTACCCAGCTACTTAGGGTGGATAGAGTGCCGCCTTCAATCCTCATGGCCTTGATCCTAGCACTGCACCATGAATCAGTTCCAACATCACACACTGTAGATCCAGTCACCTCTGAGAAAGCCCTACCCCAGACTACATGAGGCTTTTTTGTGGGGGAGAGGTTGTGGGAGGCAGAACTAGATGTGACCTGTAATAGTCGCATATCATCATTACTCTTTTTAAAATATTCTCATTTTATTCTTAGTGAATATTTGTTATACAAGGTGCAGGCATGATATTCTGTTTACAAACACTATTAGAGCAAATCCTTCTATTCATTCAATTAAGAGAATATAGCTGTATACCTACCTTTTTTTAAAGCTGATTTATAGTACAGTGTCAATATGCAATGTATTAATTATTGCATCTGTCTTACTAATTTGATTTGAAACTGTCTCATTACTATTTGTTCTTCAATAAAATTATGGGAAAAATAAAAATAAATGATAAACTACAACTTGTAGTAACCAATCACAATAAAATTCTGAACTTCTTCCTCACAAAAAAATATATATTCTCATTTTAAAAGTTGCAAATTTATCCAGATCTTGAATTTTCTACTGCAAGTTATAGGAATATGATATCTCTTGTTTTAAAATATAAGCAAGAATTTGAGAAGCATGGTTATTTTTTCCAATAATTATATCATGAATCTGATCTTTCAGTATTCTCTATTTATACTGCTAGTATGTTATACTGGTCTAGCTTCAGCACACCAGAGAACTGGAATCAAGACACACACACATGTAATGGCAAAGAGCATGGCCTCTAGATCCAAGGTCTCTGGGTTCAAATCCCACCTGATGCCTACTCACTGTGTATATTCAGCAAGTCATTTAGAACTTCAGTTTTTTCATCTATAAAGTGAGATTAATACTAGTGCTTACTTTATAAGATTAAAACTATTAGGTACTTCCTAGGTTTTTAAGAAATATATTTCTTTTGTAAAAATATAACCTGAGTTACTATCAGGTAACTGAGCAACTCTATCACCTGAGTTACTTTATGCAAGTGGTACTGCTAAGCATCCTCTTCCTCATCTTACACTGAGTACAATACTAATAATATTAGTGCATAGATCTATAGTATTAACAACTTTTATTATGCATATTAACACATAAAGATTAAATGAGACAATTTGTATAGAATATCACCACATAGGTGGACATTCCTTGATTGCTACCTTATAAATAGATGAATGCAACCTGGGATGAGGGCACATTTAATTTGGCATAACTGAGTACAGCAAGCCCCTTCTATTTCTTTCTTTATAATTAGATTTCTTATTTCTGAGTTATTTCATAGATGTGTAGCCCTAGAGGGACGAAGTTACAAATTCAAAGACACAGTGTCAATGTGGAGGGAAGATTTAAAGCAAGGTCAATTAGATTCTGCTTTTAATCTTTTTTCCCAGGAGACTGGAAAATTCAGGGTCTTTGTTTCTTTTTTCTTCTAGAGACATAGGTCCCACTCTTTGGCACAGTTTCCGTAGGCTTGTACTTTCTCCTCATGCTCTATTAAGTGCTTTGAACAGAAAAAGGGGTCAAAGTGCTTTTTACACATCAACCATGACTCCGCCCTCCTCCGCAGGGCAGCATGGGAGTCTGTGTGCATGTTTGTGCTTGCATTTGTGTCTGGGTGGTAGCGGTAGGGTTACATGGGATGGGGCAATAAAATGTGACATATATCATGTATAAAAAGATTGTGTCAAATCTGCTAAGGATTGTGGATTCCTTCTAGTCCCTTAATATATGTTGCTATTTGGAATTTCTCACAAAACTGCCCAGATATGTTGTGCTGTGCTGTGCTGTGCTGTGCTGTGCTGTGCTGTGCTGTGCTGTGCTGTGCTGTGTTGTGTTGTGTTGTGTTGTGTTGTGTTGTGTTGTGTTGTGTTGGAAACTAATTGTGGGACAGACACAGGAGACCTTCATAACCTGGATATAACAAACTACATCACTCTTTAAAACAAAAATTCTACTCTTGTTCATATTGCTCATCTTATTATTTCCATGAAAAGTTATTGTTTGGCTTTCCTCACCCTAGTTAGTTTCAAATATTTTGTTGACTCTTGATTGATGTGCCACATAGCATGTCTCTCTGGCTGTCTGCCCGCAGCTTGCCCATCGGGGACATACAAGCCTGACGGTTCCCCAGGAGGTGTCAGCACATGCATCCCCTGTCCTGATGAAAACCACACCTCCCCACCCGGAAGCACATCCGCTGAAGACTGCGTCTGCAGGGAAGGATACCGGGCATCTGGCCAGATGTGCGAAGGTGAGGCTCCTGGTCCTGAGAGTGAAAGGCGGGCCTCTGGGACAGAAAGAACGATGTCTGCATTCATTTCTCTTTTCGTTTATTTATTTTAATTTATTTTTTATTTTATTGAAGTACAAATATCAATCAGACAGTTTTAAGACACCTTAACAAGACAGATTAGATAAATTAATACATTGCAAACTGTTTTCATAATGTTTTGGTATCGTACAAGGTGCATACATGATATTATACTTACAGACATTATTATAGCTGATGCCTCTTATCAGTAAATTAAGAGTGTAACTGTTTACTTATCTTGCTTTTTATACCTGAATTATATAAAAAATTCAATAATTATTTTCCTAGTGGATGACCATAGTATTAGAAGCCGACATAATATCCTGTCCAACCACCATTAGTGCAAATCTTGCTTCTCATAGGATTATGTAGAAGCACAGCGTTATCTATCCCAACTGTACTGCCTATACACACACACATCATGATTTTTCTTTCTATACCCCTTCCTTTGTCTACACCTGTCAAAGATGGGCACTCCATTGTCATTCAACTAACTTAGGTGCTTGAACTCGACACCACAATCCAACACAGTCCAGCATTCCACAACAATAGTGAGTTATTCAAAGAAGTTGTCAACCATAGCCATTTACAGCTCAGCTTAATATTATGGCCCCGCAATGTATGCTTCATTTTTATATTTTTCTGCTGGATGGTTAAGACCGAGATAGAGCAAGACTTATATACGAACACATGTACTTTATATTTCTTATGTAGTCAGTGAAGTCCCCTCAGGGTTTATCTTGTAGTCCTGTACATTATTCTGTAGATCCTTTGTCTGTGTCATCCATGTGGATGAGTCATGGCCAATGCTTGACCAGTTTGCTCTCTGTGAGAGCTTGAGAGAAAGTTTTCTCTCCATGTGACTCTCCCCAGGCACGTAGAGTGATCTTTAACATTTCTTTTCCTAGTCATATAGGGTGGTGTTATTTGTTTTTATTACATAGCATTTATGGTTGCTGAACACATACATATCTTGCTAAAGCAAAAATTGATCTGAAAATCTAGGATTAATCTAATCATGAGAACAGAAAGTACTAAAATGAAGACAAAAGAGAAATATTGCAATTCTAATCAAACTTTCAATAGCTGAGGAGCTTATATGGGCAGCAGTGATAGTCAAACTCATTTTAAAATTGGGAAATTAAAGAACGCCCCAATATTATTCATGTCAAAAATTGAATATATGTAAGTAGTGTATAATATGTAAAACAAAAACGTTGTGGCTCTCGAGCACTGTAACAAGTACACCTTGCCACCCTTATTTGTTCTTTATTAGGAAGGAAAATATCCAGTGGCATAATGATGGTCAAAAACTAGGACTTGGAGTATAGATTAGTGTTTAGCATGTGTGAGGTCCTGGGTTCAATCCCTTGTAGCACCTCCCCAATCAACCTGAAAATCTTGTATTTATGTAGATAGCAAAAAAAATTAAAGTTTAAAAATAATTAGTCTGTCTTTAAAATTTAACCTGAAATAAATACCTAATGGGAGTCAAGTGTAAATTGTTCTTCCTAACATACTCTTAGTAACTCAAATGCTGTTAAATAAAAAAGCTGTGGGAAATTGAGAAGTCTGTGTAGCATATCCCATTAAGCAAAGAAAAGAAAGGAAATATTCCAGAGACAAAGCCTGACCTTGTTCTTTAAATTTGTTTCTATAAATGTTAGTTGTCCACTGCCCTGCTCTGAAGCCTCCTGAAAATGGTTACTTCATCCAAAATACTTGCAACAACCACTTCAATGCAGCCTGTGGGGTCCGATGTCACCCTGGATTTGACCTCGTGGGAAGCAGCATCCTTTTGTGTCTACCCAGTGGTTTGTGGTCCAGTTCAGAGAGCTCTTGCAGAGGTATGCAAACTGCCAATTCATGTTGGATACTGATTGTGTTCCTTGATTTAAGTTCTAATGGACTGGTCAGTTACTTATTTCTTTTTTTATTTCATAAACTACAAAGACCACAGAAGTTTTTGGAAATTTGAAGACAGAACTACTGAGTTCAATTGACCACATCATCATAAACCATTCCTTTTGTATTCTTGTGCTGAATAAGCAAAAGAAAGGCCTGCCTAGGAACTAAATGGGCAGGCAATTCAAATCTCAAATTTCAAGAGCTGAGACACAGTGCCAAAGGCATGGTGCTAAGTTGGGGGATAGATAGGATGGAATCTAGATGCCAAGTATGGCTGCGGGACTGTGATGGCATGCCAGTACCCTGCAAGATGAGCAGGTGTCCAGCTGGCACATCGCCAGCCTTCACTTGGCTGCAGTAGAAAGTGGAGAAGGCATTGTGGTGAAAGCCCCAGGAGCCTAGAGAGGCCAGAAGAAAGTAGGTAGTGCCAGAGGCAAGGCCAGAAGTTCCAAAAGCAAATGCTGTATGGAGAAGCAACACATAGGGCAGCCATCTCTGGCATCTAGTTTCCTACTTCTTACAATTGTCACACAGCCAATATCCTATGGTTTTACACAAGTAACACAAGAAAGGGAGGTTTTCAGGCTGTGGTCATCAAATGTAAACCACCACCAACACACACACACATTTTGATATTCCTAAAATTGAAATTTGTTTTAAAATCATTGGCAATATATCATCTCACTAATATTACTAAATCTGTAGCAGTGACCCTTAAAATAATGATGTGCCTTATGCTTAAAGTATGTGAGATTCAGAGAAATATGGTAATTGGCTAAGTCTCACCTCTACTTCCAGGAGACTAGTATGGAGAAAATAGTAGTTTTACAGGTCTAATTTAAATCAATTATAGGAACAGAGAATACTTTTAGTTTTGTCATAGTTTTGGTGTGAAAGCCTTCCTAAGGTAGATTCACAAATGAAACACATTGAAAATATAAAATCATTTGCACTTTTCATGTTACATTAATATTTCAATTCTACTGAGAAGTAATCGATTCTTATTCCTCCCAGGCACTCTTCATAAAGCACTTCTAGTCATTTTTAATTTCATCTGAATTATGCATTTCTTTCTAAACCAGTAAGTAGATCCCTTGTACTTTCTTAATGATAATTAGCAAAAGCATAACATCATAGAAAATTAAAATTTATGATTATTTATTTTTCTGGGAAAATTTAAAAATATAGGCAGTTTAAATTTACTATAAGATTTTCTTTTTTTCAGTATTAGGCTTTCTTACAATTTGGAGGTTGACAGCAAGTATGTGTCTAGGAAAAAGGCTTACTTATCTACCACATAGTAGATTCCTGTCTTAAAACAGCACATTGCTGTATTTGTTTTAAATATTATTTTCCAAACTTCTTAACTGACATCTAATAATTATAAATATCTACTTGACACATAATAATTATAAATACCAATGAGTTACATTGTGATAATTAATTACATGTATTCAGTTTGTAGTCACCAAGTCAGGATAAACTGCCATTTTATTACAAATACTAAATATATATTTAGGGAGAGCATTGGCAAATCTAAATCAAGGAATGTTTATTGTAGAATCTTTCAGCTTATTAAAATAAGAAAGTTTTAAATTGAATCTCATATATAAATGGAGTCCTATTAAAATAGTAATAAGTGGTCATTCCTTAGTGAAAGAGTAAAAAATGTTTAATAAAAGCAATAGGAATTATTGCATATGCTTTGCTTTCCCTAAGGAGCAATGAGAGTTTATTAAAACAAACATTTGAGAAGCAGTATGATTTGCATTAGTCGAATACATCAGCTTTAATTTATTATCAGCTCGCCTGAGATATTGCAAATCCATTTTATGTCCAGCTGAAAAGCTATAGTGATTTTTTTAAAAAAAGTATTGAAGCTAAAAGTAGTTGTTTAATATGTTTCTGTAAATTATATACATTCTTAACCATATTGTTTGTCTTGTTCACCTTTTACCTTGACTTGGCCCATGACGAAGTATCGCACATGATGGACACATTCAATGAAAGTAAAAATTAAAAAAGCAAAATATTTCAACCCATTTTCTTATGAGTAGTTGGCTTTCATCCAAATTGTTCTCTCGATAGAGGAGGCTAGGGCTTATGTTTTAACCTCTAATCTAATTCTTACATATTCTCTATGGACTAATCTTCCTAAATTTATGTTTAATTTTCTCAGTATTTATGTTCTGTCAAATAACATAATGTGAATGGCTCCTGGTGAATCAATTTTATCCATGATTTAAATTGCATATATGCTTGACTATTTTGCCCCAGCTTCCTTATTAATTTGAAGATTTTATCATGAATAAATACATCTATTTGACTGGCATTTACAAATGGAAATGCAAAAAAAAAAAAAATGGGAAAAATAGTACTATACCTCACCCAGAGTCCAGTAAAATTCTGGAATTCCAAACGTTGTTTTTAGACATTGCTATGCTGTCTTCAGGCCTCTCCTGTTGTACAGGTGCTTTCTTGGAGCATACTAAATTTTGTTCTTTGGTAGGGGCTGTATTTTTCTTCTTTGAGTAACGCCTGATGCCTGCAGAATATCTGTAAGCTATCCGAGTGAATGTGTGTGCCCGTCTATGCATGTAGTCTAGAAGCACCACTCTTCTTTCTTCTGTTTGTCTACTCATAACACCAGATGATGGAAAGAGTGCATTTCCCCTGGTCCAGGTGGTTTTCCTATTTCCTATTTCTTCCTTTTTATTCTTTTAACTTCCCCATCCCTCTACATTCCCCTCCTCCCTGTCAAAAGACAAACTTACAACCAATTTAATTATAGATATAATTAGCTTTTGTTTCTGATTATTGTTCCCAGAAAACCCCATATTCTTCAAAATACAATCAGCTGTCCTAGACAATGTCAGAACAGCATGGTCTTATAAGGAAGAAGTGAGGAAACAGAACAATTGGGAAAAAAGCAAACAGAATGGTTAGCATTAGTGATCTCAGATTACTTTTTTGTAATGAGTAAAGCACAGATGAATTCTTTGCTAACCAACTCAAATAGACTGGGATTCTATTTCCAGGAAAGCCTTATCTGTTTGGGAATCCTGAAAACTGTTTCATTATGCGGCATTTAGCATGAATAAGCCCAGTTGTGTTTGTTTTGATGTCTTGGGGTAGAGGCAGCGTCTAAGTCCAAAAGAATGGCCTCCCATAGTTTTGTTTAGCATCATATTCTTTGATATCCCCTTTTATCCCTGCGCCACCCCATGCACTTTTCCTCTTCCCTCCCTCTGCTCTTTGACTCAGCATTCTTCTCCCATGAAGACACCTCTCTGACTTCCAGACCTTGTCTATAAGAGAAAATAAGATTTTGATTAAGATAAAGGGAAGACACTCAGAGAAGAAGTTTAGAACATGAAATTTACTGAATATTTCTCTTGTATTCCAGGGAGCAAATTCAGAGTCTGTAGTTAGATTGAGATCTCATCTGCATTGGAGAAACGGGATAGATGAAGGGTAGGCTGGGAGGCTCATGAATGGTGGAACAGGAAGTGATGAAATCAACTGAAGGAAGTTCTGAGACGCATTGAGGATTTTGGTGGACTGGGCAGGAGCAGCCCAAGTTCCCCCTTGAAATTTCTCTGCTGTACATTTAATCAGGGAACAGAGGTGGCAGAAATAGAAAGCAGGGATTTCTCTAGACACCCAGCTTCAGGAACATGGCGCCTGATAATGGTGTGGGAGCTGGTTTAAGAATGGAGACGTCTCAGCATCCCACACTTAGTGGATGCCCTTCTAGGTGCACTTGCACGGTGGATCCATAGAGGGTCAGGAGAGGAACCAACTCACTAGCCAGATCTGAGGGATGGGATCCCAGCTCCTGTGCCCCACCACTGTGGAGTACACACTGGGCCCTGAAAAAAAAAAAAAGAAAGAATTTTTTCCTAGAAAATTGACAAAGGAAAAGTGAATGGAAACTGCTTTTGAAAGGATTAGGATTCCTGTAATGCTACTGGTATCAAAGATCCACATAACAACCCTGTAATCCAATTAAAAGATTTTTATTTTCTCACCTAAAAGGACAACAGTATAGGAATGATGGAGTCAGTTGAAAGCAACTCTAGACATAGAGTGACAACTCGGAAATCATCAGAGCCTGAGACTTCTTTTTATTTATCTACTCAACTCTTAATGCATGATTCTTTTCCTACAACTTTCCATAAATATGCTATAGTATGCTGAAGTCCTGACTCTCATATCTATATTTGGGGAGAAGGAAAGAGAAAATGGAAAGGCAAATAAGTGCTCTCTCAATGGAGATGACTGCCTTCATAAAACGTTCCAAGAAGTTCACACAATTGCAGCTCTTACCTCATTTACTCTCATTAATTAAGATGAAGCTGGAGAATTCTAATTTTATAGCTGGCACATTGTGCTAGAAATTAAAAATAAATTTGGAAAAAGTAGCTTTAGGAGAACAACTCACAGTCTCTACTTCAGCAGCAAATAAGCAAACAAACGAATGTTAGTACACAAATCAAGATGGTATCATGAGCCAAAATTTGTAGCAAGTGTACAGGAAGAAAGAAGAGAAAAGCTAAAAGAATCAGAACTGTGGTTAGTCACTAGAATATTGGAATTTCAGATGGCAGAATTTGGACAGATTTACAGAGGCTGGTATCATTACATGGTTCAGGACATGGATCTGAGCTTGGAGAACTGAGTTGACCCTAAACCTGAAACCCCACTCCTGGAAAATATTTCTTCCTTCTGTTGTAATATATCCTGATGGATACATTGTCAGCCACCCCACGTACAGCCACGATTGTACCATTAGGCACAGATCCCATAGACAGTTTAAGTTTCTCATCTAAGTATAGAGAGCTGAACACAGTGATACTGTTCCAGCAATGTATTTTGATTTAAAAAAAAAAAGTCATTTGATTACCTCACAATGATATGAAATTATGGTGAATCATTTATTATTTTCCAATTTTAAGAATAGGAAACTTTTTGCCTGTAATGTGATATTATTAAACTTAAATTACTATTTGTATTCTTATTTAGGAAACTATGACCTGACTTTTTGCATTTTACGTAGTGAGAACATGTCCCCATCTCCGCCAGCCCAAACATGGCCGCATGAGCTGTTCTACTAGGGACATGTCCTATAGGACAACTTGCTTGGTTACCTGTGATGAAGGGTACAGACTAGAAGGAACTGCTAAACTTACCTGCCAAGGAAATGCCCAGTGGGATGGAGGAGAACCCCGGTGTATAGGTAAGAGCCCAGACAGTGTGGGGCTTTGGGTGATTCACTTCTGTTCTCTGATTTCTCTAGTGTTCTCTGAAGACCTAGAACTAAACACTGGTTAATAATGAACGTAGATAAACATCCACATAGATGTGTGATGCTGTAGATACATTGATAAACTGGTAAAGCGACTTCTATTCTGAATTGGTTTTTTAACTCTGAAAGTTGCACATTCAAATAACAATACTTATTTTTTCTTAAGTTGAAGCCAGTCTGGATGGATTTTTGATTTAAACAAAAAAAAGCTTCATGATCCTCTTACTTTGTTAAACATGATTTATCTTTGCCTTACTGAAAATGCAAAATTTTCAGACAGTGAATTTTAAAACTCCTTTTATTTTTAAACCAGAACAAATAAAAATGAGTGTTTTATTTAAAAGTTAGAAAAAAGTCATTTCATGGAAAGTTGAAAAACTTAATTATTGTTTCAATAAAGAAAAACGAGCTATAAAGAGAGATAGAATGAAGTAGAATGTTAAAAAAATATTTAATAAATTAGAGTTGAAAAATGTAACCAAAGAAAATATTTTAAAACTATATTTTTTTCTTAAATGCTACAACAGTGTATAGAAGGATTTTAAATATAAAGTATTATCTAATCTGAACATTACATGTAAATTGAGAACTTTTAATGATTGATTTCTTTTTTTATTAATTTTACTGAGAAACAAACAGCAGTGAGACAGTTTCAAGACAGGTCAGTAGGACAGTTACAATGATTAATACATTGCATATTGTTGTCTTCATTGTGATTATTCATAGACAAGATTCAGGCATGCTATCTTGTCCAAATACCATTGGTACAAATCTTTCTTCTCATGACTTAAGAGAAAGTAGCTGTATATCTATCCTATTTCATATATACAGATACAAAATGGTCCTTCATTTATATCTCCTTTTTTTGTTTACTTTTGTCAGAGACAGTTATTCCATTGCCATTTCAATATTGTAGGTATGTGAATTCAGCAAAATAATCCAATACAGTCCAGTAGTCTATAACAGTAGTTGATTATACATGGGATTGACAATGTTAGAAGTTGTTGACTTGAGCCTTTTACAGCTCAACATATTAATATGGCTTTGCTTTTTATACCTCATTTTTATACTTTTCTGCTGGATGGTTAAGACCAAGGTAAAGCAAGACCTACATATCAAGAAATGTAACTTTTATATCTGCCAAAGTCAGTCAAATCCCCTCAGGATTTACCCTGAAACCTTGTACCACAGTTTATAGTTTGTAGATCCTTTGTCAGTGTCAGCCATGTGGATGAGTCATGGCCATTGCTTGACCAATTTGCTCTCTGTGAAAGCCCAAGAGAATATTTTCTCTCCATGTAACTCTTGTTAGGCACACTCTACATCATCAATCACTTTCCTCTGTGACCCCATAATCTCCTTGATCAGAAAATTTGGGACACAACTGAGTCATATGGTGTTACAGAACAGGTTCTCCGATGTCCGGAGTCCTCACTGACCTTGAAAGGGTAAGGCCGAAATGTTGGCTGTCCTTGCTGCCCTTCTTTTTCTCTAATTTTGGATCTGTAAGCTTAAGTTGTAAACCCTCTAGAAGAGAAGCTTAGTGATATTATTACCCTATAACATAGGCAATCAGGCCTAACCTCACTGTCTGTAATGACTGATTTCTTTAAAAAATACAAATTCATAAATAATTCAAAGAAAGCAAAAATTCAAATATATATTTACACATAAAATGGAAAATGCTATGATAGTATTAATTATTCCTCCAAAAATGACTGAAAGATAAATAAAAGAAAATTCTTTCAAACATTCAACCAAGAAATTTTCTAGCCAAACAGTGGAAAGTCCTCCAAGTCATATTATCAAACCATTATTATTTTGATATTCACATATTAGCAAGAAAAATATACACATACTGTGCACTGTACTAGCAACCTGTGTTCAAAAACTGAACTTATGAAAACCAAGTAGACTTTATTTTGGACATGTCAAATCAATTTGGAACTATGTAATCTATAAATGTAACAATTTAATTCATTGTAACAAACTGAAAAAAGTTAGTCACTTGGTAGAAGACAAAACTGTGCTCATTATCATTTAAAATACATTTCTATAAAATTTTAAGAAACTCATATATATTGATATCACAGACATAATTAAAAGACTGTCCACCTTAATCTTTAAATTTCTTATGGAGAAACAAGATGAAGTTTTCTTAAATCTGGAAAAAAAGAAAAAGTTGCTCAGAATCATCCATATTTTCTTGATCATAAACCATGAGTAGAGATACTGAGACTCAAACTCATCATCATTTGTAGATTATATATCTATTAGAAAAAAAATGAGTGTATCAAAAATCTAAGTTTATTAAATTCACAAGAATGTCAGATGAGTAGCTTTTATATACAGTAAATAAGACCAATGGTGAAAAGTCACATTCAAAAGATCTATTTAAAATATCAGAATGACATTAAACAGAAATGTATGGATACTGGGTTAAATAAGAAACATACTGAAAAACAAAAGAAGAACTTGTGTCGTGTATATACTACTTTGCTAAAGTGTTAAATATTCTCCAAATATATGTACAGGTAGGTAAAACTTAACCTTATTCTACAATCTAAAATGAAATTTAATTTTACTTTTATTTTGAAAATTGGGAGTGATTTCAGTGTTTGTTTAAAAAAATCACTAAAGGCTGGGCATGGAGGCACAAGCCTCTAATTCTAGCACTTGGCAGGCTGAGGCAGGAGGATCAGTGCAAATTTCAGACCAGCCCGTGCAACAGAATGAGATCAGGCCAGCCGGAACTGCAGAGTGAAACCCTGTTTCAAAAAGACAAAAAAGAAAAAAAAAATCCCTAAAATAAGTTTTAAAATAATAATAGTAGAGAGAAAGTAATTTTAATAGGTATTAAATATATGCAGTTCGATGCCCGACACCACACGCTGTGCCGACCCCACCTCCGGGTGCGCTAATCCACCACGTCCAGCTGTGGCGGAGCACACCTATAATCCCAGCACTGGGGAGGCTGAAAACAGGAGGATTACTGCAAGTCTGAGCTGTGTACTGACACCCTATACCAAATACAAAAAAAAAAATCTAAATTATGCAATGATTACTATACAGATTAAGATGACTGGAACAGATCCTGAAACTTACAAATTTCATGAATTATTGGAGAAGTATCCCAGATTAGTTGAGGAGAAAAAGATTGGGTCAAATAATTATACAGAAAATTTGGCTAATTCCTTGAGGAAAATGAAACGAAATTTTTCTTTTGTCCTTAATTCATACCATAAACTGAAATAAATTATTCACAAAAGTTTAAGATATAAAGTGAAAAATAAAGTTATTAAAATTTAAAGCATATGCTAATATATGTAAATGGAAACTAACCAATCTCAGAACTTATTAAGCATAAAAGCAATGAAAGCATTTAAGAAGAAAAATGTGAAATCCATATTACTTTATTAAGTGAAATTCTGCATCACTTATAATTTTTTCTATTTTAATTCTAATTTGTACTCTTAAAAGAAGAAAAAATCAGTAGATTAGATTGTATAAAAAAATTAAAGACATGTTCACACAAAGCACCATGAATAAGCAATAAAAGAAAATACGATTTTCAACAATTTTGAGAGTCAAAAGGATAATTTTCCTACTTTGTAAAGGACTAATCATAAAGGGGCAAGACTGATCAGGCCTATGGCTCAGGCTGCCAAAAAATGCAAAGCCATTTGTTAGGAAAAATGGTTGTGACTGGAACAAAATGTTGTAAGAAATCAATTTACAGACACCTCCCGGGCCGCGGTACCCTGAATCTACCCAGAGTACAGACCCGGCATGTGAGTGAGACCACCCAGGCCACCAGGTCCTGAATTGACCCAGAGCACAGGCCCAACCCTTCAGCAGAACTCCCTGCAGAGAAGCTAGAGGCAAGACCCACCCAGCTGATTCAGGAGCAGAACATCTTGCCAGAGTGACACAAAGAGTTCACCTACAAGGCTGCTGCAGGAAGAAGTGGAGCACAGCAGCCAGACCCAAGCCACACCCACCTGGAGGAGTTTGAACTTCCTAGATCTGGCCTTGGTGCTAAGATAATAACTCTATCTAAGCTCTACAACCAAGGTCAAAAATCAGTGGTACACAAAATGATAAAGAGAAGGAACAAAAAGCAGTCTCAGTTGACAATTTCTTTTGACATGCAGAAGCTCTTTAGGAAAAGTTGATCCCATTTGTTGATTCTTTCAAGAGCTTCCCGTGCGAATATATGTTTGTTCATGAACTCTTTACCTACCCCTATGTCTTCAAGAGTTCCTCCTACTTTCTCTTCCAGGAGATCGAGTGTTTCTGTTTTAACGTTTAGATCTTTAAACCATTTTGACTTTAACTTAGTGCATGGTGATAGAGCTGGGTCA